>PDGT01000052.1:1159105-1204618 GCA_003671415.1 Megathymus violae
TTGTCTTTTATCTTGTAGTTGGTTACTTGCACGAGTGAGGTAATACAGTTGTCTTTGTTTTATGATACGGATCAATATAAAAATGTTAACGATCTTGGAACAATTTCACGTTTCACGAATTACTGTTAGGAATATTTGAAATATAAGAAGAAATGTAAAAATAATTGGAACAAAGGAAGGAAAATTTGTTTTGTTTTTTTATGTTAATAGCCGATAAACGAGCAGACGAGCCACCTGATGGTAAGTGGTCACCGTCGCCCATGGACATCGGCAAGACCAAAATCACGGATACGTTGTCGGCCAGGAAATGAGAAGAAAGAACGAAAGTAATTTTTTACCGCTTCTTCCCTGGAGAGTTCTCTTGCCCTGCTATACGCACTCTCCTCGTCGGAGCGCCGAGTAGAAAACTTGTTGTGAAGATATATTCCGACTAGAAGTGTGATCCCCGACCCGCCCCGTTACTAGCTCTAGGACGAGCTACATATTCGCACGTACCCGGTGACCAGAGTCAGTGTAAACTATGTAGTTGTTTGTTTGGTTGTTTTGTTTGTTTTTAATGTATTCGATGTTACTGCACGTGTCAATGTTGTACTCGTACTTAGCCGTGTGTGGGAAATAAATAAAATTAACAGAATTATTTTTGTTTTATTTACACTGTCAGATGTTCACCTAAACATTACCATTTTAATACGTAAATAAAATAAAAATTGTTAATGATTTTTTTGTGTACACGTATATATACAAAATTTACAATCAATTTGACCCGTAGGTTTGAACCATAGTTCAAAAGATAAAAAATACTGTTACCAGCGCCACCTATCGGGCACTAACGTAACTATGTTGGCGGCGTGGTCTTGTCGCCCTTTATATGTATGCAAAGTTTGATATCAATTAGGCTGTTTCACATATATGATATTTTTATCCGTGACATCTATTTACGTATGAATTTAAATTCCTTTATTTTGAGTTAAATATGATAATCGATAAGTAAAATATAAAAAAAAAAATTGTAATTTATATTTATAGTAATCGACCAACCGCCAACAACGCGTTGCCGGCAGAGACGGTAGCGGCGAACGCGGTCGATATTACTCTGGTATTATCAAATCATCTTTAATGACGAAGAGATAAAAATAATGTCTCGATTCTGTATGAGGATTGTCACTTGTGTATTTAAAATATATTTCTCGCGGTCTCTACAGAAGGCTTAGCGCAGTAAAGCCTCGACGGCGACACTAAAATATTATATTACACGGCTAACTACGCCTTCAGCGTTTGTTATACTGAAATTAATTATAGATAAAAGAACCCCCCATATTTTATGTCCAATGATAAAAATACCTTTCAAAGTAGCAGAGGGAAACAAAGGGGGCCCGAGCCACTAAATATTTCATACTGGGCGCGATTTATAGTTTATTTATGGAGATGCCTGTCAATAAAGTGTTTTATAGGCGCGTCCGAAACAAAATACATTTAGTTGATGATATATTTTTTATGAGAGCGGTTGCTGAGTTTGCCTCTTAAGTGATGCGATTCGTCCCTTAGCAGAAGGAGACTTCCAGTGATTACGTTGCTCCCGTTCAGAATCCAGGTTCCAATCTACAGTCGACCTTAAAGCCCAGCCGAGGTCGGTGGTGGTGGGGAACCTACGCTGAACGTTAACAGTGAGCACCTGCTTCTGAAGCAATTGACGACACCGTCACTTGTCAAACGAGGGGCCCCGGGTTTATTGCCGGTCGGTATTTTTTTTTTTTTTATTAAATACAAGTAGACAATGTACATTGAGTTGCTCGTTGGTCCCACTCTAGGATTCCCTGTGTTGTGGAATGACCAATTGTTATTATGCCAGTATTTATGTGACACATAAATGCTTGTTCTCGGGTCATGGGTGTTTGTGATGTCATATTTGTGTAAGTCCATGCCACCCGCAACACAGGGAATCTTAGTGCGGGGGTATGATTGTGTGAAAGTTAATTATGAATATTATTGATATTTTTTAGACATTATTGTCGCCCATTAACTTTGAAAGGTAATCCAAACATATTTTGTTTATACCATTTTATCCTATCTCAAAAGGTTTTCTCACTTTTTGTGCATTAGAAAGAAAAGGATTTATAGTAATCATTATTAAATTACGCCTAAAGTATTTTTAATTACCTCTTAACAGAGATGAACATTTCCTATTTTCCGAGATGAAAAGTGACCTAGATAATGATATATGAATGATAATGACCCATGATATGCCAAATATCATCTAAATAAGCCTTTAGCAATAAATTAATTAATACTTTCATTTACTCGTAAATTTTTAGAAAATATTCAATGTGCAGATTCCGCCCCGTAAGACATTATATAATTCAAATAAAATGCTAGTTTCTATAGTTTGTTTAAATCAGGGTTCAACATTGTTCTACGAATAATACAATACATTAAAGCTTTTAAAAGTTAAATTATTGCAAAACTAGCAATCAGTTCCACCTAAATAACAATTTGTTTGAAAACCAAATCCAGAAATCATGCTTGGATTGAATTGTACAGAACTCATGCTTGATGGAGCACGAGAAATCTATTTTGACCTTTGAATATCACTACACTCCATTGTTATGTATTTCAATACACAAAAGCGACTATAGAACCAATACTCCGTGCCAAGCGTAAAAAGTTCGTTTGATACTCAGACGAGATAAAACATTTAAAAATGCATCATGAGTCGAAGCATACAATTGTGATATATTGTGGGCCAATTTGCCAATTGTACACTTATCATTGACGGCGCGGTCCAAGGTTGGGAGGGCTGGCGTTTACAATGCTCCTTATAATACAGCCAAGTGAATATATTTTATTGATATTCAAACAGCAAATTGGATTGCATCCACCATAACAACTACTATTATGACTTTTATTATGCTGACAGAGAATGTTTTGGAATGAATTTCACCGCAATTTCATATTTCAATGTACATAACCGACAAACAGCAGATGGATTACCGCTCGGTAAGAGATTACCGTTACCATGGACGTCTATACATTAAAAACTTCAACCACGCTTTGCCGGGTAAGCCGGAGGGGTGCTGTTCAACTTTTACCTGACTTTACAATACCATAAACGAAATACGTTCAACACATTTCACCGTTGAATGCAGGAGGGCGGTAAGTTATCGCTGGTAACTAGCCAGGCGTAAAGAATACTATAATTATGCACAAATACTATTGTTATTAAGCCATATAGTATATCGGCCAAAGCCCTACTGGAGGAGGGACCTGGGTCCGTGCCTCGTTCCTTGTTTAGTGTCAAATTAAAACGAGTTAATAAATTAATTTTGTTTCAATTTTTTAAAGTCTACAGTCTGTTAACAGACTATGAAAACGTACTTATCTCAAATATCCTGCGCAATAAATTCATTCGCCAAAAAAAGATTTTTGCAGGAACCTGGAACGCAAACTAATGTATAATAACTGGGCAACGACTGTAATAATGGGGAGAGATATGAGTGAGAAAAAGAGAAATAGATAGGAAACCTGGGATCCAAACGTAACAAAATGGAAATTTTGAAAATGACATTGTAAACAATTCATAGTCAAGACCTCATAGCTCAGCTGGTTGTGATGACCTGAGCGAGCGAGTTAGTTCGATAATCCTTGAAGACTGGCGACGTTTTATGTTACAAATGGAAGTTTGTTCTCGGATGTTAACGAGTCCTGAAGAATTTTGATGCCGAAAATTGGCATTGTTTGTGACTGGACTTTTGAAAATGGACGAAAATTCGAAACCTTTACTCATTCAAAATCCAAAGTCATTTAATCATTCTGTAAATACATTCTTTGCTTCTACTACCGTTTCGAAAAGGTGCTTTAACATTGAAGAGAAGAAACGGCGGAAGAAACTTTTCAGCACATCTTTTCAACAACAAATCTTCTTCGAATGTGCCGAACAGAAAAATTAATTTTGATATACTTACAAATTTTGATGATAAAATGATTGATGGTGAACGTGTCATTGAAACAGCTTATTATGAAAGGCACATAAAATATATATATATATATAAAAGAAACTATTAGTTCCAATCTCCAAAATTGCCGAGCCTAAAAATTTGATGACACAGTAGTTATATCCATAGTGGATTCATCCTTCATAATTTTTTCATCCATCCGTTTCTTAATTTCTACGGGAAACGAAAATTTTTCTTCATATACATACAGTATGAAACTTTACTTTACGCGACTCCGATTTGGACTTGTTTGATTTTATTTATTTATTGAGGGGTACACTAGAGCCAGCGTTGATCGCAACGTAAAACATCTAATCTAATGATAAATTGGTCATACTCGATGTCAGGAATAATCCGTTATTGTGTAAACGAGGCAAGGGCTGGGGCCGACAAAGCCAGCAAGTGACAGGCAATTTGCCGCGATATCTAACATCATGCACGAACGCTGACTTGATGAATGTGGTAGCCCACTTTATGTGGAGTGGAAAATTTGCCATCGATGCCGTCTGGAACATTGCGTTGTACCACCAGCGCGATTATACAATGTACTCAATTGAATGCGTTCGGTGCGCTACCAGGTTATAACCAGGGGATTTTCATTAATAAAACATACATAGTTATGTTATGTAAAAAAGTTCTCGTGTTCTCATAAGGTCACGTCCTTCTGATCGTTGACAGTGAGAACCTTAGCTAAAGTAGTCGGTGCCGCGAGATGATAGATGGATATTTTTTTTTGTTTGAGCATGCGTTCGTTTGCGTATTTCTGAACAATTGCTTAGTTTTTTCCAGGTATTAATCATGTTTAAGCACTATCAAAGGCATTTGTGTAAAAAAATTTGATACTTAAATAATTAACCCCCCACCAAATCACACTGGAGCAACGTGATGGATGGAATATGTTCCAGGCTACTCAATTAATGACGAAGTCTCGTAGCAGTGGGACGCTAACTGGTTTTAGTGAATAAGAGTACATATGTTACAAACGATAAATCTTTGCCGGATATTCACTTATCGTTCTGGCGTCACAACGCTCACCAATTTACCAATTCTCGCAAGGTCGTCGCGCGAGTGTTGTGTACACACTTGACAGAAAATGTTTGTTTACTTTAGTACATGTAGACGTAGATTTTTTTTTTTCTGGTTTATAAATTAGAATAATAATCCATCTGGACGCCAAAGAGATAGTAACAGTTTATAATATTGTTAGCAGAACGGGACTAAATAAATCAAAATAAGAACTTCATGAAGATCACGAGTATTTTAAATGGTGAAATTTATAAATTACGAAATGGCAAATCAAACAGACTTTTATAAATCAATTCTAAATAAATATAAGACGAAACAGAATTGACTATTTAAACGGGCAGAGTTTCTCCTTAACACTGCAAATTCATTCACTGCAAATATAAGTGTGTCCAGACGTTTTTTTTTTTTTTTGCGCCCAGAAGATGGAAAATGGGCTACCCTCCGGAAAAGCGCGGGTGGTGAATGCTCCTAGCATACCAACGCAGCCGGCTGCGCTGGTTATGTGGGACTCCCGAGAAACCTAGGGGCCTACCCACTAAACACCACCCGAGTTGGCTTTGGCCTTGTGGCCTCTAAGCCTTCATCTGAAGCGACCCATCCTTAGAGAAGGAAAGGGTGCTAGCGGCACTCCCGAGGGAGCATACGCTTGCTGTTAACACTGAAGGTGTTGTCGAATGGTGAGACTATGTGGCATCTTAAGGACGCTACTAACTGTTACTGTTTGAGTTCTTGACTATGGCTGCCAGGCGGCAGTCCAAGTCAGAAGATATCTTGTCGGGGGGATCTGTGAGAACATTTCTTGGCCTCCGGATTTGGCGGCCTGTAAGACTAGGGGCGGTGTAGTCCGCTGCCTGTCTGATGAGTGGATTAGTATGTTCCTCTGAGGATTTAAAAAATGTTGTACAATAGTCTTTAAAGGATTTTTGAATGGTCGGAAGCTGAAGATCGAAGTGCAGGTCGGCGTTCCTCACGCACCAGTGGGCGTTGGTTGCTCTCCTGCAAAAAATGTTTTGGACAACTTGGATGGGATGAAGGATTTTGGGATCGGCGTGTGCGAAAACAGGGGCGGCGTATGACATCACCGGCCGTATGCAAACCTTATAGAGCGTTCGCTTGTGTCTGAGGGACATCTTACTATGCCTTCCCAACAGACTGTTGAGTCGGCCCATATAAAATCTGGCGGAGTTGGTGACTTTGCGAATGTACGGTCTGAATGTCAGTCTGGAGTCGAATGTTACTCCTAAGTACTTGGTTGTGGTTTTCCACGGGACAGGGGCGCCTAGCAACCGGATGTTAGGTTCGTCTTGTCTGTGTCTAAGCTTGTGGTGAAAACATACCGCGGAGCTTTTCTCCGCGTTGACTTCGATTCGCCATTTGGCGAACCATTTTCCTAACTCGTCAACTGAGTGTTGGAGCCTGAAGAGGACCGAATCTAATTTCTGTGATTGATAATATAGGGCGGTGTCGTCTGTGAATAGTGATAGTTGTACGCCGTTTTTCGGGATGGGAATGTAGTTCACGTACGTTAAAAATAACAAGGGAGCTAGTACCGAGCCCTGTGGTACCCCAGCCGCTAGCGGGCGTGGGGAAGAAAGTACTCCTTCGTGTCTGAAACGAAAGGAGGGGTTTTGTACGTAGGAAGCGACCAATCGAACAACGCGATCAGGCAGACCTATGTAGGTAATGAAGATTAAGAAGGAGTCCTTCGTGCCAAACTTTGTCGAAAGCTTTGGCAACGTCGAAGAAAACCGCGACTGTACGTTTACGTTTGGGATAAAAAACGCTTAGTATATATTCCACTATACGATGGATTTGCTGAGGGCACGAGTGCTTGGCACGGAAACCGAACTGATGAGGGATGATTAAAGGTTGACCACCTACTGGGAAAAGAAGGTTCCTTAGTCTTGTCTGTATGACGCGTTCGAATACTTTCCCCATAGCCTTGAGGAGACTGATGGGGCGGTGATTTGACGGTATGTTAAGAGGTTTACCGGGTTTAGGAATTCCTATAACGATTGCTTCCTTCCAAGCAGTTGGAAAGAAGCAGTGATGAAAGCAGGCATTAAAAATGAGAACTAAGAGAGAGAGAACCTGCTCGGGGAAGTGTTTAAGCGCGAAGTTAGAGATGCCGTCGGCTCCTGGTGCTTTGCGGGGTTTAAGACCACGGATGATATCTTGGACTTCGTCAACGGAAACGACGATGGGCTCAGCGGTGACTGGGAGTGAGTTCTTTTTACGGACCTCATCCTCTACTGATTCTATGTGTGAAGGAGCGCATGGTTGCGAACTGGGTGAGCATTGAGAAGCTATGCTGTCAGCGAAACATTCGGCTTTATCGACGTCTTCGAAGGCGATACTGCCATCGGGGCGTGATAAAGGCGGGGTGAGAGGTTGGGCGCCTACTCGGAAGGCTTTCGCCACCTTGTAGAACGCCTGATGGGAGGGTTTGATCCCCTCCATGAGGGAGTCCCAATTGGAGTTCCTCACTTCGGCAAGACGAGAGCGAACACGTCGCTGGAGAGCGTTGGCTCGCTTCCTATACGTTGGAGTGGGGTAGAGTGCGGCCCTTCTAAGGGCTGCATTCTTGGCTTGAATAAGATTCCTAACATCGAGTAGTAGTTTTCGGTTTGGCACTCCGACTACACGCTCGTTGTCTCGGAGAGATGTTTGTACTAAGTGCGTTAGAGAGTTGACCGCTGAGTCTATCCTTTCCGTATAGACGAAGTAATCTGAGTTGATGGTAGCCAGTGGTGAGCCGGCGGCATCGAGACCTGTTACTAGTGATTTTTTATATCCTTCCCAGTTGGTGAAGGTTTTAGTAGAAGTGGTTGTATCGGTGGCATAAGGCCCGAATTTGAGAGAGACCGGCCGGTGGTCAGAACCTAAGTCGTTGAGCGTTTCGATCGCTCTTAAATTAAGCGCGACTCCTTTAACTAACGCGAGATCGATGATATCCGGAGAGTTGAGCGCGTGATCCGGGTAATGAGTAGGGGAGGAAGGACAAAGGACATCGACGTCCCGTGTTTCTAGTAATTGTCTAAGTTTAACTCCGTTCGCGTTGGTCGATCGGCACTTCCAGTCCGTGTGTTTGGAGTTGAGATCTCCGAATAAAATGACCGAGTCTCCTAGTGAGAGTAGGGCCTCTAAGTCCGAGTTTAAAAGCGGGGTTCCCGACGAATTATAGACCGAGGCTATGATCAGGGACGGATGCCCAGTCATACCTAGCTTGCAAATAGTGGCTTCTAAGTTAGTGAGTGTAGGAGTCTCAATAGGGGAACAGTGGAGCGACTTTCTAAAGTAAATAGCGGTGCCACCGCTTGCGCGGCTTATGATGCCGCCGGGGCGTCTGTCGGTTCTGTCTTTTCTGTCGTTACGAATAAGGTTGTACGAGGGAATTGATAGGCCCTTGGTGTGGGCGGGTTTTAAGAAAGTTTCTTGAACTAGTAGTAAGTCTGTGGCGTTCCTGCGAACGAATTCCTTTAATTCAGGGATGTTGTTGCGGAGGCCGCGAGTGTTGAACGAGACGAGCGAGATGCCCTTGGGTTTGGTACGACCGGTGTGACTGGATGGCGCACTGAGTGCTTGGGCCATTATAACGACGTTAATAGATGGCTGTGCTCAACGAGCGCTAGAAGGCGCTGCTGTGGTGTGGTTGCCGCCCGTATCTTGCGGGCCAGGACGGAAATTTCCGCGATGTCGACGTTTTGAATGACGTCGTAAACGAGCTTCATGTCCTCGGCCAGGGACGACTTGCCATCTGGTTGCGCGGTGTTGTTGGCGCGAGGTTTGGCCTGTTTCCGGTCGCGCGGTGCGGCCGGGGCAGGGCGGGGAGCAGCTACGGTTGTCGTGGTCGTGTCAGTGCGTCTCCACGAGTTAAAATGCTCGGGTCTAGGCGGCGCGATAGGCGTCCTCAGAGGAGGGAAGTTTTCAACGGTGTTTGGCGGAGGGCCAGGTTGGATGTTTCTTCAAGACTTCCTTGCGGCAGTCCTGGATGGGATGGGGCGGGGAGCTCTGGGGCAGCCACGGTAGTTGGCCGGGTGGCCGGCTTGGCCGCAGAGAACGCAAGCTGGAGGCGACTCCGAGTCGCGTGTGCGCGAGCACTCTTTGGTGCTATGGGCACAGGCTCCAGGCACTTAACGCACCTGGGGTTCGCGGAACAGTTCGCTGCTGCGTGGCCGTATAGCTGGCAGCGATGGCATTGACCGGGGAAGTCTTATAAAAGATAAACCACAAATGGTGATGTCGTCCCGGAAAATGTTCCGGGATTCGGGGGTATTGGATAAGATGGCTAGAGCCAGCGGGTACTGTCTACCCGTGTTGCTGTACATCTTGTGCACAGCTTCGACGGGATGTCCTTGGGCGACTAAATCGGCGAGGATAGCTTCATTAGGAAGCTCGAAGGGGACTCCGCGGAGTACGGCTCGCACCTTGCGCTCTTCCGGAAGAGCGTAGGTGTGGAATGGGATTTTGTTAAGAGTGAGAAGCCTCGTAAGGGCACGGAAAACATCGGTATTTGGAGAAGTCACTTTGACTGTTTCGCCAACTACTTAGGCGTGAGTATAAAAGACTTTGCTGTCGGCGCACAGCTGGGTGACTAGGAGCCACTTAGATTTATCCCGGACAAATACCAGTGGCGGGGCCTTGACCTGGGGAGGGACGGGTGAGCAACGGGATGCTGGTTTCAAGGGAGAGAGTTGTCTGGAAGAGGACGGGGTGCTGGTGTCGATGGACATGAGCGGGACGGGTTAGGTGGGAAGGAAAGGTTTTCCCTCTGCGGACGCCTTCGCGGCGCGTTTGGTTAGGCGCTTGGTCTCGACCGGCTGGAAGGCCTGGTCGTCGGACTGCGACGGCGTGACGGTTCCGTCGTCGAATATTTCTAGCGAGCCATCGGACTCAATTGGGTGCTTACGCGACGAGATTGAGTGTGCGTCGGAGAATTCGACGTCGTGGACCGGTGAGGCGTCAGGGGACGCGGGTGAGTCAGTCTGTGGGTTTGTCGTTGCGAGGGCTTGGATTACTGCTTTCTCGTCTAGCGGAGTTTTCATGAACGGAGACAGGGCTTCGAGGATGCGACGGAGGAACTCTAGTTCGGATGGATTCATCCTCCTAACAATCCTCCTTGCCGCGGTAGGGAGAGAAGCGAGAACGAAAAAACGGAATCTAGAAACAGAGATGGAACGAGCGAGACCACGAAAACAGTGACTATCCCTAGCGGAAATAGCCACTAACCGTCACCCTGGGAAGGCCCAGTGCAGTGGGATCGGGTCTCCGGTTTCTCTCAGTCCGAGAGGACTGAGAAGCGCACCGGGTCAACGCTAGCTGGCTTCGTTGTCACCGTTAGGTATCCACCAACTCAAACGCGAAACGAATACTTAGTTGATGCCAACACAAAATAACACTAAAAGGCAACAATTAAGTCGCGGTCGATACGGTATCGACGACACAGGAAATGCAGTCGGAAAATGAGATGACTTACTCGAGAGTATGTCGGAGGTGTCAGTCTGCTACGGGAGCAGAATCGGAAGTGTGTCCAGACGAGCGTTTATCGTCTTATATAGGTGCTTGGCGGTGATTGTCCGCCGTCCCCTCCTCTTAACGGATGTGACGTCACTTTGCTGCCAACAATATAATAATAATAATATTTATTTAGGAGAACCGATGGCCGTTGGGGCAGAAAAGTTCTCGAATGGCGACCATGAACCGGACGACGCTCAGTGGGTAGATCCTCAACGAGATGGACCGAAGATTTGGTGAAGATCGCGGGTAGTCACTGGCTGACGGCAGCGCAGGAACCATTATCGTGGAGATCCTTGGGGGAGGTCTATGCCCAGCAGTGGGCGTTGTCCGGCTGAGATGATGATGACTCCTTATTTTAGACAGTGGTTCATAGTAGTTGGTTATTTTTTGACAAAGTATGCTGTAAGCCTTTTTTTACAATATTTTGGACTTAAATAATTACCCGTTAACACAGGACGATGGTGAGATTTTGCGTCCTATATTGAGTACCACTTAAAGGGCAGATTTGGGAGGAAATATTGTTTGATTATATTGTTCAGTTCTGTTTTTTTATTATAATACGACTGAGCACCTCAGCTCCTACCGTGTCTCATGTTCGATAATATTTTTTGGACCAAATAAAATAACGCAAAAATTCACTCCATCAATCAGTCACATTTTTTTTTTATGATATGTTGAAATGATTAAAATGTACTTTTTTTTTCATTATATAGGAACAAAGTATTTGAGTAACGTTATTCACTTAGAATGAAAGGGACTTAACCCAAAAATTGCAATTTATGGGAAATGACAAAGAAAGTTTTTAAAAATGTATGGTTTTGAGTAAATTTAAAGAGACTGATGTATGAGGTTTGCCCTTTTCCCTTTCTCACTCATAATTCGGGCTCTTTTTCGCCATGGGGTTTTAGAGTAGGCTTTTTTAAGTAAATTTGTAGTAAAATCTGGAATTTCAGGAATTTTGAGTTAAGTCACTTTCATTCTAAAGGTGCGATATATTAATATATTTTAACTAATATCCGCGATACACACATTTTAACTGTAACGGATACTCATATTTTTGTGTTTATACCGATATTAAGACCCAATTTCATGATTATGGGCTCTGTGAGACAGTAATGGGAGCGAGTAACGCTTGACAGACACTAATGACAGATGAGCCTGTCAACTTTACGTGTAGTTTATTTTATTTTATTTTACATTCTTACGTACCATCTCACGACACACGATATATATTTCTAACCAGAGAGAAAAAGCACGCCTCCCTTTTAAGCCACTGTTTATCTTATAAAACGCTAGAAGTTTAAATCTTGTCATACCAGTGCCCTATTCCAAAAGAAGTTACTCCCAATCAAATTTACAATACATTCTATTCAAATCTTCAATGAAATCACTTGACGGGTCCCGAAAGGATTCACGCGTAACGACTGCCGAAAAGTTAGTGTATTTTTATGCGAATGTAGTGTTGAATAGGTTCCATCGTAACCAATGGAGGACGCGTATGTCCGCCAAATTTTTAGTAATGTATTACTGTTCGATTATTCTACAAATATTTCTCTTTATATTATACATATTTGTTTTATTGGATTCATATTATTATGGTGGACATTATGATAAATACATGCTTCCGTATTTTGTTATTATGTAACCTCAAGAGGGCGTAGTAGGTACTATTATTATAATAATGTGGATCAAAATAACTGGTTAGAAGAATTGGAAAGCTGCCAAAAGGAACGCTCCATTGCAGTTCTTAGGAGTCTGTCAACTGTCAAGAGTGATTGTGATTTGAATCGTTTGTCGGCTATTTACATAAAGCACATATTACAATCGTTTTAAGACAATATGTTCATAACATTTTTCACAAATTAAAATCGAATTGTTACTCGCAATGAAACAGCGTTTGTCTGGTATCTGTCAGACTACAGTTTAGTGCCATTTCACAGGTAGACTGTAATACCGTTCGCTACTGCCATGTCTAAAAAGAAACAATATTCATATTAAGGATTCAGTCTATAATTTTGAAAATGCCACAGCACAACAGTACATTACAATGAACGCCTTACCTTAGGAATGGCATAAGTCGCGTTGACAGTTGCAAGTTTTGTGTTAGCTCCTTGAAATTGTAATAATTTTATATTGTTTCAATATAATTTCAAATCAAACGTGTCGTTCAATTGAAATGTATGTAACTAATCGTTTAATACTCGTATTTCACGTGGATCTTGATGCAAATTGGCTTAGATTTACGATGGTAATTTATCATTAATAAAGAGCACAATGTAGTTTTGAATTCGTCGAATGGAGAGCAGTGCGCTACAGTCGCATTTCATGGTTCAAATGAATAAGATATTTCTTCGCCCTAAATTATTAAAGGCACAGCTGTTACATGAGTAATTAACTGTTCACTTGTTGAGCTAAGTTGTAGCATGCAAATTTATGAAGCAATGACAATAGTAATATCTTTTTACACACTAGAATATCAACATTAAATATTGAAGAAATTGTTTCATAAACACATTTACACACATTACATACTTCCTTTGCTCTGTTAAAATATTTTTTATGCACTGGCAAAAATGAACTACTTCCGTGATATGGATTCCAAGAAAATCTAATGTTCCAAACAGACAGAAAGACAGTGACACGTGAGTCATCTATATAAGAGTTATGTTTGTACATTGAATGTACATAAGCAAAACTGACACAATACGAAATTTAGTCTGTGAAGCTGTACAATAGCAGCCAGCGGTTCCACCGCTCGCCGCACGTGGCTCGTAGACACGCTACGGTGCTACGACAATTAGCAATTCAATTATAAATTCGCTTTACCTGCGACAACGGAGTGATCACACGATTAATACAATTATGTTGTTAGTGCGGAGAGTGGGGACGGCTCATGTTAATCCGATGCTAAATTGATTAAAGCGAATTCATGTTGGATATATGGATAGTCGCGAGTGCTAAGTACGGCTTAAAATACAATCGTTTTGAAATAGAATGAAAGAAAGAAAGAAAGAAAAAAAATACGTTTATGTCGTCAAAAACACAAAATACTACAACAATGCGGTATTTATGCAAAAAAAAACAAAAGAAAATGTCGACTACAAGTGACTCAACGAATGCCGGTGTAAGGGGCTCGCGCTAGCGGAGTCGCTGTTTCTCGGTACGCCTGAAGGTGACGGGTGACGTGCGATGCATTTGTAATGATGTAATTATTTAAAAAGAAGAATTAAATGGGTGGTAGCGACATGATACAAAAAAACTGTTGATAGCTAAAAAAGGTGGTGTGGTTTTTTTACAGTGAAATATTAAAAAGTTTAAGGTGATCGAAGGGGCTACAACCACGTCGCCATATTACGTCAACATCAGGGTGTAGAGCGCCGTGCTGCACAGAACATGAGGTGATGAAATGATAGTGTCAGGCTCTGCTGTTGTAGATCGTTGAACTCTGTTGCACCAAGTTAAATACCTATTGTTTTTCTAGAATAACTCGTGACATATGACTATGTTTTGGTTGCAGTATGAAAAGCTGGTACCAAGCGGGTCCATCGTTTTGCTGTTAGCCAGCAACACGTTTGGGATTCATTTGGTGGTAATGAAATCCACGGGCTTCGTTAACCACGCACCACGTGCCCGTCTGCTCGTGTGTAGGCAATTATCATAAAACTGTTACGACAACTAGGTAGAGATTAGTAATAATTCTAAGTACAGTTCAGAAATTTTTCTAAAATAGAGTAATAACGCGCTACAGTCAGCCACACAGTAACTGCAGTCATGTGGAACGGCACTGACGAACTACTGGATATGTCTTCTCTGTTGTAAGTAAAAATGTTCCAATAATGCAGAGATTGCATAGAAGTATAGTTTTGTACATGATTTCGTTTACAGGAAAATACAAATGTTTTTTAGTAATTATGCCACCAAGTAACATTATACTCTATAAAGAAAGAAATAAATAATAAATAAACGTTCACACACTCACACCCCCGCACTGGGATTCCCTGTGTTGCGGGTGGCATGGGCATACACAATTATCACATCACAAACACCCATAACCCAAGAACAAACATTTGTCTGTCACATAAATATCTGCCCCAGCCGGGATTCGAACCCGGGACCCCACGCTCGGCAGGCAGGGTCACTACCAACTGGGCTACGGGGTCGTCAAAAAAGAAAGAAAAAAAGAAAGAACGAAAGAAAGAGAAAGAAAAAAAGAAATATTTATTAATGCGGCGTTCAGCACAAAATAGAGTAATAACAAAGAAGAATATCAAATAATTTGACTTGAAATCCTATAAATAAAGTAAGATACTAATAAAATTATCAAAATAATAAAAAAAGGCACTTAAGGATACAAAAAAAAACAAAGTAGTTATTAGAATACTAAAAGATGTAAAATGTTTCATGAAAGAAATGAATTGAAATGGAAAATCGAAACTGGAAGAACGATTTTGTTTTATGTGAAGCGAGCAACCAGCCGTGTGATGGAAGCCAGCGTCCATGGACGGCCGTGACACTACGCATCGGTGACGCATTGCTGCACGAGTGGGAACTGAGAACCTCACGACGACGTCCGACTTGTTCAGGAACCTGGCTGTGAACCGCGTCGAACGTGGTCCACTTTGATTTTAAGCTGTTCATAATATCATCGCGGACATTACACGTACACAAAATACAAATATTATTTAATGTGCACACACAGGTAACTACTAGTTACAAGACAGTTGCATTTGTACAAAAGTCGGTCTTATCGCTAACAACGATCTCTGCCAGACAACCTTTGGGATGAATTGTAGAACGAAGCCCGAACTGTTCGGCTGCATGGCTTACGGCCTTATTTCTATATTTACAAAAAATATATAGACATACATGTGTACATATATACCTACATACTGATATATATTAAAATATGTACAAACACACACACACACACATATATATATATTTATCTATATAAATAGATACAAATACATATTAGAATAACCTAAAATAAATGTTATTACAGTAGTTTATAGCGGACAGTGCACAAGTTTTTACTCAGTGGTGGTCGTTACAGGTACATTTTAAGTTATATACTTATTTTATAGAATTATTTAGAATTAGTATTGACACGACAAGACAGTTGGTGAATCATCTGTACGTAGTACACAAATTACGTGTCCGTTATAGTTAAATTGGTAGACTGTAAGTTGAACTTCCGCTTAACATGAAGGAAACAAAAATATACCTAAACACGGACCGCCGAGTAATGGGAGCACGCTAAGAGATTTAACAAAAACATTAGATCGGTTTCGTACATAAATATCAGAGGAGTAAAATCAAAATAATCGTTTCCGTAATGTAGGTAAACAGGTTTTGTTTTCGGCTTTGAAGATGTCTGTCGGTATGTCATCAGCCAGCTCCAGGAGCCGCGCAGGTGTTGTTCCGTTCTCACGACCTTCATTCCGGTACATAACACGGTGGTGGTGGTGGGACGGGTCCCAACTTATTTTAGTTTCGGTTAATTAGATTTACAGAAACTTTAATTCCATTGTGGAGTAGGAATAAAAGTATATCATAAGTTTTGTTGCGACTCCTTATTTCACCCTCGGCTGTGGTCCGTTATACATCTGACACGGTAAATAGTCCTGTCGTTAATTGGTCACTGCGGCCCGCGTGTAAGGTGGTTTCAGACAGAAGGTCCATTCTTTACTTAAAATTCACGTGACACTGACATATCAAATTATTTTACGTTCCACGGTTTGATTCACAAGATAAGAATATTATATACATATGCATATATAAGATAAAAACTTTTAATTTTGTACAGGAAATCTATTATTATTCCCCATTATTTTAACATAAATGAATATCGAAATATTATGTATTAAGTAGCGATAGTCTAGTAATCTACATAGAAGTATCTCGCATGAGAAAAATGAGTTAGAATATCTCGCATCTTTAAGTTATTATGTGCGTATTATACATGAATGGGAGACCAGAGTAAATTGTTTTCCTCTCAGAATTATAGAAGGGTAAACGTGTATCGCGGCAGACGAATATAGGTTGGTGGAATGCAGACATCATCGATAACTTCATGGAGATCTTTTACAGTTTTGTCTAAATATAAGTAATACTTAATTTTAAATATGCGTTGTTATTAATCATGATGTTTCCATATTATCATTTGGTTACGGAATTGGAATGCCGCAAATACATATTCTATATTTTTTTATTTTATTTTTGTACCCTTATCGTCTGCTTCAATATCCTATTTACGGGATGACTCGTTGGATTCTTTCCTGTCTGATGCAGCAAGACGTAGCAAAGGAAATAAGATTAAACTCCATTCCAGATAAAAAGCGGAAAAATCTCGACGAAACCGTTTGGAGGCGGCCAACGTTTTTATCAAGTACTTTATACTCAAATAGTGATTTTAGTTATGTATACATGTCGCTGGGATAATCTTTTTTTGGACTGTATTTTAATGAATTGGATTACTCGCATTAACGTGTGTGTCATATGTAATTAACAGGCTCTATATCTTCTCAGATTGAGAAGGGGCAAGGTCAAAGTTTACCATTCTAATCTAGTGCGGATCAATACAGTTATTAGTGATATTATTGTAATTAAAAAAGTGTATTTTGCATGAAATATTTACATAATTAAAGTTGAAGGAATCATTAGATGTAGCATCTATTTTATTGATAGAATTATTTTGAATAGCATGTACCATGAAATCAATTGTAAGTACACTTAGCATCGAGCCAGTTTATCGTTTCAGAAGTACCCACAACGACAAAAAGGAAATGAGAAAATATTTTCGTCAAGGCATTACACTGGATTTACAGCAAATAAAATTGCTCAATAAATTAAGCTCCACCGCAGTTTTTGTTTAATATATCATGCTCATTGTGAAATAAACGTGTCTTATTCCCCTATTACCTATCTGAAATATTCAAAGCGATCCCAGTTAAGGTACTTTCAACGTTCGCCACTAGTTAAGCTCCAGATGACAAGTTTAATTGAATTCAATTCTTAAGTACTAAGTAATTTATGGCTGCCCTTCCTTACGGTACAACAGTCCCGAACACTTCGAAGGTTTACATAATTCATAAAAGATTTATTACAACAAGAATAACACATTTCAGTAGCCATACATACCGCCCCTAGTAAAATTAAGAATAGAAATTATGTTATTTTATGAAGTATAATGTATTACAAATATTCTCAGTATTTATATTGCATGAAGCGGTGATGATTTTTAGCGTGGCCCTTTCTGTTGCACAGTTCAGCGAGCGACTGGGTAACGGCTAGCGAATAATAATAATCATTGTCATTACTACAATCCTTACTGTCCCACTGCTGGGCTCGGGTCTCATCTCACAATGAGTGTTAAGGCCATAGTATGCTACGCTGGTCCAGTGCGGGTTTGTAGACTTGAACATACCTTTGAGAACTTTATGAAGAACTCAGGTGTGCTGGTTTCCTCACGATGTATTCCTTCACCGAACCAATATAATTATTAATTTGTAATAAGCACGTTATTTTTAAAAATTACAAGTTCGTGCAGGCTTCGTACTCAAGAATCCCGTCCGGGAGTCCTGCGTTCAAACTAGCACTGCTGTCCCTGTAGCTGGGGATCTGAATACAAGCTGCGGTACCCCCTGCCTCTTAGGAGAAGAGGCGACTAAAAGGGGTATTCCGGGGTTGTTGGCGGTAAGAGTGGGGGCTTGAATCGTCCGGCTAGCGACCCCGGTATGGATGACGGTATTAGCGACCGCTTACTGTCGTTAAGATCGGATGGCATGGAACAGCACATCTGAGAAAGAAAGAAAGAAAACATTTATTCCGCCATAAGGACTTAAACTAATTAAGACATGTCCAGTACAATTATAAATATATGACGAAAAATGGCTGCCCTCATCTGGTCATTTGCGGTCAGAGCCCGACAGGGGCACCGCGCTTAGAGGACTCCGGTCGCGTTCCTACGGAGATCCCGGAGTCCTTTATGTAGCAACGAGGAAGGCCACCTGGGGTGTTCTAGTGCGGTAAAAATCCCACGTAACGTCGCTCCCACGGCCCCGGGTACCTTTTGAAGGTTTCCCCCTCGAGAGAAAAAAAACTCACTATTGCAATACTACTAATAATAAAAGTTAAGAATTACATAATTTTACAGATACAGTACAAGGGAAGATCCTATTGTTCTGATCGTAGTGACATTTTGACAAACGGCCGTGAACTCTTGATAATCTCTTCAGTGCGGATACGTTCATACATAAATCACGTGGGTTTCATCCTGCGGCACTAAATCACCAGGCGAAGTAACACATCAGGAAGCTGCCCACATAGGTAAGATGTTTGAATACGTAAGATGCGAGCGTTAGCACATCGAGGGGCTATTTACAATGCACCGGATATAGAAGGTCCTTTTTACTGCTCAGTAATATTGACACCTAACGAGAGTGGCCAAGTAACCGATTGTTTGGTAAATACTGGTTAAGAAAAATTATACATATTTGATTTAATTCATATTAGGTACATGAGATCTTATGCAACATTGTCATACAACCCAACAAAATTACAATACGGCGAAAGTATCAAACATTTTATAGTAAGGAAAATTACGTAAGTTGGACATACATATAACAAGACAGTTGAAAGGCCTTTTCTAATTGATTATAATTAATTAATGTCCGTCGCTACCGGCCACCGCTGTGGATAGTATTGAGAAACAATAGATATCGCCGAGTGCGACCGTTTTTGACTGTTGACGCCTAGGTACGGTATATATGTACGTATGCCTTGTATATCTTATTACCCCTATCATCATATACAACCCTTATTTGTAATTTATGGTGTAAAAAATGTTTTTGGTTTTCTTTTCTTTCAATATATACATATATATAAAACTGCTTCAAGTAGACCTTACAGACATAAGGAATATTAACAGTAAACGATAAAATAAGTTTTCCTTATTTATAACTCAACTGAATTTTCAAAGGAGTAAAGGTGCAATTTCGTGGTCGTTTTTAAAATTAATTCAATCGGACATATTGATTAAAAATATATGTATATATTTTAAACTGTCGATAACCTATACCTAATTATTGTTAGCTTTGTACCGCCGACGACGACTGAATTATTTTTATTACACTCGTAATAATTATTTGAATTATTGTCTTCATTTATTTTCTTCATTACTTTTATAACAATATTTGTATGTCAAAGTACTGACGAAAGTGTGTAGGGTGAAATGTAATCTTCTGTATAATCTACACTTATGAGAAATAACGAATCTGAATCTCGAATTGAATTTGAAAAACCTGTTAAAAGACAAACCAGTTAATAATTCTGACCGTATGAGATGCATGTTTGCTCTTAAATTGGATCTACGGGCGGTTTTGTGTAAGTGAATCAATGTGTCATCTCTGTCACTTTAATTACTAAAGTTTTCTTTAGCGCAGATGACTCTAGAAATCAGTTCTGCTATGAGAACGTTCACCTGGAGCAATCTGCAATTGGCGACAGGCGTAAACTTGACATAGATGACGTCGCATTGCTGCGTAACCCAGTTACTGCACTTTGTCATTCAAAATTTCCTTTGATGCTTTCGTCGTTCACTGATAGATCTGGTGCCGGGGAACCTTGACACGCCTCGATTAATAATGTATCCTTACGCTTGAATTTGGCATTTGAAAAACATTTCTGATGTACGAACGTGTACCATTAGTAAATTTTTTTAATAAGTTAAGTGAGAATGCTTTTAATTTTTTTTTATATTCAGTTTTGTTTATGGCATGTAACTTTTGCTATAACAGGTTGTTATTACACGTTAGTAGTTCGTACATTTTTCAAATTGAAAACATTTGAGCATTTGTTTGAACGAACATGTACAACTTAAACAGTTGAGCTAGCAGCACATGTGTAAAGATGCCAAATAGTATCCCAAGAACAAAACTATGGCGATAAACTCATCTTTTTTTTAAATCCGTACGTGCCTAGACAACAAATTGAGTAGATTATATGCACTCATGTTTGACTGTAATTTTGTCTCTGTCTATTACACGAAACACTAATTCCGTCTCGCTTTAGTGTTCTCAGTTCACGCATGCGCCTTTTAGCTTTTCCTGAAAGATAGTCGGTCGAAGCTACCTAGAGTGAACGATTTTTGACAATTTCGCGAAGACAATAGTTGTTTTTATTCGTTTAAACATCATTGAAAAGGTTCATAAAATATTGTCAAATTGTAAGTTTTACAAAAATAACATTGGTTGTAGAATACACGATTTTAAAGTGGGGTTTTATTACTGACACACTTAGAAATATACTTAAAAGTATTTCAAAAGGCATTCAGTCTGCAACTCTGAAGCAATGTGCTCGCGTCAGGTGTCGACGTGTTAAGATATTATCTAATTTATAACAATAGTTACGCAAGAGGGGAGGCGCACTGTATGTAGCTTCGACTGTCGGACGGGCGAGAGTCAGCCTCCGGAGCCCGCAGGATCTCCTGGGTTGTGACACGTTCCCGCACGTTAAAATCCCGGATTTCCCTCGTTGATTCCATGGAATAGTCCGTATAAATAAATACGGTGGTTCGAATAAAACAATAATGACGTTACCGCGAAAATAACGGGTTCTTATATTAGACATTGGAACTTTTTTATTGCAAATTCGGCCAGTGTATAAAAGATTATTTTTTAAGACGTGTGTGCTGGTCAATTAATCTTTTGAGAATCTGAACGCAGAAGACGCTAAGGAAACTGTGCTAGTACTTTTTGAAATTTATAAGTAAAACTGAGTACATAGCATGTTCGAGACTATAGATTTAAAGGTAAGTTATTTCATGTACATTTTATACAATATTATCATAATACCTGTGTATGTCTGGCACATTGTTACAATTAATAATAGAAATTCAATTATATTTTTTCCATATTTTTTTTTCTCTGTTGGCTGTTAACGATCCATCTTGGAAGACGTATGACATATATTTTAAATAAAAAAAACCTATCTATATTTGGATGCAAACCGCATTTATATTTATTCCCTATTTAAGAAATAAATAGAATATTAATTGTTTCATTTGTTTATAAACATATGCTGCCGAATTTTATAAATTACGAAAATTACTTGTACAGATTTCGATCTAAATCAAGATTAAATTAACCTGTCCTGTGGAATTGAAATTATTCATGTTATGAATATTTATGTTTTAAAACAATAATTTTGTTCCAAATTCATATAACTCATTCGAGATGGAAGAATACATTTTTTTTTAAACTTAGTACTCAGCGATTCAAACATGTTTGGCTAAGAATAGCAAAGAAATACAAAAATGTTTTAAAAGTTAGATGTGATGTTGTCTGGCAAATTTGTCTCTATATGTTTGTTGGGTCGTGATTATTATCACTAGATAGTGATTAAAAAAAGATATGGGTGAATAAAGAAATTATGAAATGTTTATAAAATACATGTCAAAACGAGTATCATTTCTTCGGTGCGGTAACTAATTGCGAACCTAAGGATCTACGTTTCCCGAATAGAAGTAAGGGCGGTTGCCTGTTGGTAATAAATACTGTAAACTTTAAATTCAAGATATAATGTTACCATGCCTACAAAAATTAATTAATGTTTATCATAAAAGAGAAAGTTTAGTGTACTGGGCGTCTGATACTCGTGCTGTGGAGTTGTTTGTTGGCAAAATTTGATTTTTTCGCGATCGATTTTGCGAATGGTTTCGACAAAGGCGGTAGTCATGGCAACATCGCGTTTAGAAGATCCCCCGTTGTCTCCGGATACAATGGAGATATACGCGTTACACAGCCTATTATTATTAAACTGTTTTAGATATAGTTTTTGTCTTCGAGATCGGTTCTTGGAATATTCCAAAGCAGAAACCGCATAAAAGATTACTTTACATTCTGTTATTATTGCGATATAAAAAATAGTTCTAGACATTAGTAATAAATTAGAAGGGATCACTTGTTTGTATCCGTGGAACTAATTATTTTATTTAGCATTCCGATTCATACCATGGAAGGTTCTTGCCGCTTTTTCTTCCGGGACACTCATGGCGTAGTTTGATTTTCGAAAAGTGTCTAAAACCAACTTCCAATAAAAAAAAACCAAGCTCAAGTACAGTTATGACGAATATCTAACGGAAATGTTTTAAGTCTGTCACAGTTATCAATTGATACGATTGAATCCATCTGTATGTGTATCGATTTTCCATAGGATCGCGGAAATGACGTCAGTTTCCCGTTGTCTCTGGTAACTAATCATGTTTTTATCAAACTTTTTTCTTTGCCAACCCCAGAGGATTAAGAACTCCTAATAAGGTCACCGTATATTATTCACAGGCGACTATAATGCCTCTTTGTCTCGTGAAAACTCTGAAACATCTGGCCTGACTCGTAGAATCCGACAGTATGCATTAAGTCACTCTTCGAAGGAGGTCACACGCAGGTTGTAAAAAATTAATAAATATAACTAATATAATATTACTAATAAATACATAATTATTGTGATATTTTTTTCTTTATTGCACATGCCACATGGCAAGGTTATAATAGGTACGGTACCAAAATTTTTTTTAAGTGAAACTTCTATATAGACGAGGTATTCGGAGATTTTCCGTCACGAAAAAGCGTTACGGCCGCGTGGAGGGGGTAGATGGTATAACGCGTGGTGGGAGGCGGACGGCGGACGGCGGCGGAGGGAGTTTCCATTTGTCCGTAGAAGTTTCACTTCTACTGTGTGTCCCAGCACACATTTCGATTTTTTTTCGACGAAAGAACAGTTTTACACCGATTTCAAAAGAGGAGGAGGTACCTGCTCAATGCTTTTGTATTTTTTATATTTGGTACTTCAGAACTCCGACATTTATTGACCGATTTGGAAAATTCTTTTTGTTTGAGTGGGTATATACTTCCCGATTAGCCTCATTTAAATTTGAAGAAAAAATAACACCCTTAAGGATGAAAAATAGGAGATGAAATCATGAAATTCCAACTTCTTCAATTTGAAGTTGGTTTTTAATGTTTTTTATGTAAACTGGACCGCAAAGAAAAAAGGTCGGTTAGAAAGTCTTCAATATCTTCAAAAGTACCTGACCTAGCTTTATGAAATACAGACTAAAATAAATTAAAGAACATTTAATGCCACATAAAATAATATATAAAACCTTTTTCTTTGTTGTGTTTTCTTTATTAATATACCAAATGTGCAGAAAGTTAGCAAAAGATTTAAATTAAATAACAACACATGATATTTGGATCGATCTATAGTATTTTTGAGGTTCATCTTTATTGTAAACATCCGCACTGCATCCATAGAACGGTTTTTACCAAGTACGGTTTTATACGGCTAACAATTAAATATAGATACAGCTAGAATTGTTTTTGTTCGTTTTTACTTATTTTCATAGCCATATGTCTTTGTATTTTGATGTGGGATTAAAGAAAGGAGTCGACGTTAATTAATATTTTCTTACAAAGGAGGGTAATTAGAACTGTATATGAGGTAAAATCATAAAAATAAAAAAGATGTCCTTCTTACCGTGGTCACATCTAAATCAATATAGTATTCATACGAAAGAGTTCGCTTCTGTGCAAGTAGAATAATTATACACACTATGGTCAAACAAGAAATAGGCATAATTTGGTTAGGTCTTTGGAGATATATAAATATATAAATTTGATATGAGTGACATACGTATTGGAATTTTTAATAGACTTATTTAAGTTATAGGTTAAAGATATCATAGTATATATATAATTAAGGGGTTTTAAAGATGTGCTGAGTAGATTCTTGCGCCGTTTCTCTCTTAAATAGTGGAAAAAACAAAAATGACTTGCATAAGTGTATTGTAATAACTAAATGCTTATAAATTTAACTTTAGAGCACCACCAGTATTTTTTTTATTCGTAACAATTGCCCTGCACCGACCGAATTGTAGGGAAGCAAATTAATTAACCAAGTAAATTCATTCGCGTTTCTCTCGCACATTGCTATTTGCTATTCATTTATTTCCTAATGGTACAACTTTCCGAACGGGTAACTTGTAGTAATTTCCTCGGAAGCAATTACCCGATCAACGCTTTGTTTGATGTTACCCCCGTCTGTCCGTGTAGTGTTCGCCACCCTCCGCTGACACTCGAAGGTCAAAGGCACAGGGGACTTGTAACTTGAAGTGCTGTTAAATAAAATACAGTTTTCAATCATTTATAAAACAAAGTAGCCCGCAAAAGTTTTGTTTTGGAAAGTTTCAGGAGAGTAGATTCTTTTCTAGGGTTGAAAAGTATCCGAAATTTTAACCTACGTAATATAATATGTTCCAAAAATGACAAGATTATCTAAAATAACTCTATCAGTGGGCATAATGTTGTACATGGACAAACGGACAGACAGATAGAAATGCTGAGAAATATGTTCAGGCAGAGCTATTATTAACACACTATATATCTACTATATGTGGGCAAATGCCAGTAATTTTAGCAGCATTGTCGAACATAGCGTGAGCGTACAATCGTTTAACACTTTTAATTATTTGTTAACAAACACTTCACACCGGGCAAACGAAACAAGTAACAGTTCCTAGTGCGGAGGAACCGATCTCATCGACCGCAGAATGTAAACTGTGGCTCCATCCGGCGTCACTCCACTAACTAGGCTCTGTTGTAGCACGATGTTAGCCGAGTATCGACGTCATCGCGGCGGTGCTGCCATCACTCGGATATCGTGACGTGTTTCGTTTCACGTCTATACTAATGACCATCTCCGACATATATATATATATTGATAACAAGTGTACGTACATTAAAATGCCCATAAAATATTCCATCCATGTAAATATTTAGTCCCTTTAGTGTTATTCAATGTAAATCATAATTGCCACTGTCGGCAGTGAGAGGGAACTCGAGTCTCAGATATTCTCAGACAGATGTTAAACCATTAGGCTACCATTGCTCTTTTTGCAGTTTTGTTATTAGTTTCAGTATACTTCTTACGTGCTCCAATTTTCTCCGTGCATGAGATTAAGTCTGCTGTGTTTATTTATTGTGATGATAAATCAGTTTACGATTATCATTTCATTTTTCAAATTTACCATCTTGAACTAGGTTTTCCGAAATTATGGTGCAGTATTTAATGGGCGCAGAATGATTTCAGCCTTTCTCGTATCAAATTTCGAAAGCGTCTCAGATGACTTACAAAAATGTAACCAACTTCAAACCTTTTTTACATACCTAGTTTTAATTAGCTACTGCAGCTCATTGTCATTTAAAAACTACTCATTAAAAACCAATCATTAACAATCAAAACCCTGTTCCAACTCTATTCCACTTCAAGCGGGTGTTGCTTTACGAAAAATTCAGAAGTATCAAGACGGTGTGCCGTCGTGGTAAAGGTTTTGGTTGGTCCCTTCAAGTTTCCTTTCCTTATCATATCTGATGCTCAGTTATTATATTTGAAACAACTCTAGTGTCACGTGGAATGTTCGTACCAATTGCGGTGCATAATTACTGTTAAAATCACGATACAAATTAAAACAAGCTATTGCCGGCGCTACCTATAAAGCATAGGGATGGAGGCACCAACTTCAATACAATTATTGATTCTAGCAATACAGTTTTAACGATGGGTAGGGCGAATAGATTTAGTATATATTTTGTATTTGTCCATTAGTGGAATTAGACAGATTGTAACAAAACAAATGTCAACTGTTTGCAAATGAAATTGAAAGATCTACTGAAATAAGTTATATGTCATAAGTTTACGTATTTTTAATTTCGTTATACATGACCATATGCGATACTATAAAGTGTGAGTATGATGAATGGATATTCAGTATAAATCTGGTTTCTTTTTTAAATCACAACTATATTTAAAATCGAGACAGACCCCATAGATCCCCATATATTATTTGTTTTTAAAAATAAACTGTACGCTAGGCGCAGTACAGCCCTAATCCAACTCGTGACGGGCTCGTGCCGCGCCTCGAGTGGAATAATCGATCTATCACGTATTAAGCACTTTATAAGAGCTGCCAACGATCTATATTTCCGCTTTCCATTTACAATTGAAGTGATATTTCATGGATTCATGAAATGTGTTGTTATTTCATTATATTGGTAAATTGTTTTGTACTAAGAAAAGTAAATTCGATTTTATGAGTCAGATATTTCGAATGCGTTTAAAGATGTGTTTTATGAGTCAGTAATTTCGAATGCGTTTAAAGATGTGTTTTATAAGTCAGATATTTCGAATGCGTTTAAAGATGTTTTTTATAAGTCAGTAGTTTCGAATGCGTTTAAAGGTATGGTTTATAAGTCAGTAGTTTCGAATACGTTTGAAGATGTGTTTTATAAGTCAGATATTTCGAATGCGTTTAAAGATGTGTTTTATAAGTCAGAAATTTCGAATGCGTTTAAAGATGTGTTTTATAAGTCAATAATTTCGAATGCGTTTAAAGATGTGTTTTATAAGTCAGATATTTCGAATGCGTTTAAAGATGTGTAAGTTTTTTGCAGCCGAGTGCTGAAGGAAGATAACAATGATGAAATATTCATAAAAAAACATTTCGCGCTCAGATTTAAAAGGCGGCTAAATACCATGTCACCATGCAGGTACTGTCAGGAGTAAGTTTGTTGGTATAAACTCCAGCGATCTGTAACACGAGGGACCGTTCACCATAGCCGTGTCCTTAGTTCAATAGGTTTCAAAACGAGTAGTGGAGGTTGGTTTAGGCTTAAGGGTGGATGGAGCCTTTTACTGCCTCTATATCAAGATATTTATTTTCACTTGCTTGGATGGTTAAAAAGTCGGAAGAAAATATATGTATTTTAATTGCTCCTTAAATTATGCATTTGGCTACCTAAATTTTTTTTTAATTTGTCTGAAGTTGTAAGTGGCATCATCTATCTTTGAGTGAGCCAACCTCCTCTGCTCGTGGTGCAGCCTACATAATAACGGACCAGGCTATAGCGAACGGTCCAAGGAAAATCCAGTTAAAAGCCGAAATTTCTCGTGATGTTGGTAGAGTTCTATTTGCTTGGCTACCTATTTCCTTTTCTTGAGTATGAGATGAGTACATTAGTGACAACGATGCCTGGAAAAATTTGTGTTGAAACTAGTTCCGCACAGGTTTAAACTTTTGTAATTATTATATGTTGTTTAAAAGATGTGCTGAGGAGATTTTTTCGCCGTTTCTTCTCCTCATTGTTCAAGCACCTTTTGGAAACGGTGGTAGAAGCAAAAAATGACGTTCATAAGTGTATTTACTGAATACCTATATGATTAAATTTTGAATTTGAATTTGAACTTGAATCAAAATTAAAATAGTCAAATGTTTTTTTATGTGTTTCGATTGGGGTATCATTTAGCCAGTAATAACGTGATCCACGTTTTCTGCATTCTTCTTTGCCGCGCCTACGTTGATTAGAGATATCTTTGGTGATACGGATGGGTATGGGCGGCTGTGACCACATATATCAGATGTCTCACCTTCTCTTATGTTGGTTAACAATATTGATAAATAAAATTGACTTTATTCCTTTCAGGCTAAGAGAAAAGCCAAGAAGGGACAGTTATTAGTTAATTTATAGCAATTTACTATTTAAATATTCTGGCAAAGTATATGCCAGAATATTAAAAAATATATTAATATGTTCGGTTTAAAAAAGATGTAGGTACTGTTCAAACCCCGGTGAAACTGAAATAAGTATGAGAATAGCGCAATATTAAGTTTTGAAATGGTAAAAAGATGCATACGGAGTGCAATTCGCAAATGAAATTCTGGAACAAGCGCGGTTGTTAAATGTAAAATGAAGGTTTCCCCGGCGTTTCCATTCTGCACGAGGTTTTATATAAATGTTTATTGCATGCTCATGAAATAAAGAGCTGTTCATGTTTTTATTTAAAAGTAAAAGTTTCACCGTTTACACTGTCGTCTGTGTCAGTACTGAAGCGAATATAGGTTTAATCGATATCGATTATCGAATAAGAGGCAATTGTTTTTTTTTATTAGGTAAATCTAGTAAATGGGTGAATAGATTAACTTTTTACGTTTGCTCATTTAAATTGTAAACTCAACAGATTAAACTCAACAGATTTTCAGGAAACATGTGCGTGTCATTTAACTCAGCTAAACTTTTATTAAATATCAAAGTCTGTACTCACAAAATAACATAACGAGGCCGAAACTGTACTAAAACATTTTATGTTCGTAGCTTTTGTTATCGACATTGAATCTGTTTTTTTTTCGTCTCTCTGTTAGGTTAGCTGTCGGTGTAAGCATTATTTAAAATTGATATTTGCATCCAGGAATATATTTCTCTTTTCGGTAAATAAGAAATACAAGTTACTATGGATATTCTGGGGATTCACAGTTTAGATATGTTGCAAATAATTTTATTGTTTAACAATACACCTTATATTATAATAGTAATTATTATTTATGTTAATGCCCCGCGAACTAACATTCATCTTCTGCAGCCAGCCAGCAAATTTGAATCAAAACTCGGTTTAATACCGAATCTTGAACCCGCGTTCAATACGAGACCGTACGGAAATTGGGCACCGTACTGACCAGCTTCGTGGAAAATGAGAAGAGGCACAAACTCAAAGTATTTCGTCGTAATTAACCTTTTGAACAACTCGTCTATCTGTGATAGTATTTTTAGAGGGATTGCATCTAGTCTCAGCGTTGATTCATATATTTCTTCTGCCTTATCGTAATCTATACTAATATTATAAAGGGAGAGTGCGAATTTCGTGTGTCTGCGTATATGCGGAAAGTAATCCGGAACCATAGCACCAATCTGAATAATTCTTTTACCATTTTAAAGGCACATTATTCCAGATGAACCTAAGCTGTATATCATGTAAATATAATACATTTTTCAACCCGAACGAGGTAACTTGGTTTTGGAATAATGTGACCCTCGTCATAATATTACATAATTTATAGCGTTTGCATGGAATCTGGACGAATTTTTTATGAGTACTAACTCGGGTCCAATACGGTCTGTATTGTACATTAAATTTTCACTGTGTATTACAGTTCACTCACTCATTCACAGTTTTAATGTTTGTATATAATGACTTAGTTTTTTTAGGATTACGTTGTAGTGTTTTAATAAGAGATATCGAAATTTAGAAAATATATTATTCCTGGTGGTTACAGTATTTATAAAATATGTTACAAAAAATTGAAAGTAAAAGTCACGTGGTAGGTTTGTATAGGCCTCCAGATAGGCCCGTCACTTCCCCGTCACTTGTGTTGAGAAACTTCCAGAGACTATCCACTTGTGTTAAGAAACTTCCCGAGACTGACCACTTGTGTTGGAAATATTCTAGAGATTTCTTGCTTTGAGAAAATTCCCGTGACTCTCCTTTCTGGACAAACAGCTCGCCTTTTATAGTTAAAAATATATAATACATAGTTATAGCGTGTGGATTTATCTGGCAGTGTGTTTATAGCTAACGAAAATACGGAATCTATCTCGTATGTTCGTCTGTCGTGATTAATTTTCTCCGAATTTCGTAGTCAAATAAACATACGACTCTTAAAAACATTCACGGTGGGAGGCAAGTAAATATTTTAATTCCAAATATATGAATTGCAATCATTTTAGTTACAAAGACTTTAACAGTTTGCCCTTACGATGGACTTCTTCCCTGTCTTTATTATTTTCGCTGGTTGTCGGATGTCGGCATCGGGTGTTGGACAGAAGGTGGCCGGATGCCTGGTGTTGGACGTCTGATGGCGGTAATAAGGGTGCCGGTTCTCATACAACTCAATCTCATACAACGGAATGAGTGACACTACCGTATATGGATCGCAATAACATTAGGAGTTTTCTATGCTTGCATATAAGGAACATTAATTAGGTTACATATAAGGAAGTTTTATTTACGAACATTTAATGTAAAACAATTTTGTTTACAAAAATGTTAGTTACAAACCGGTTACTGAAATGTTTAGCTCAAACTCGTGACATTTCATAGTCATCGTATTCCGTACTCTTTAATGATTAAGTCCAGAATACGTCCTTTGTATCCTTCAGAATACTGTAGCAAAAAGTTGCTTTTAACGGGCGCTTTAGCCTAACCTCGTACATAATTTAGCCTTTTTGATGGAGGGCTTTGTGAGGAAAATTGCGCGTTGGCTTTGGTTAAGGGTGAAGGTATTTGGTATTCGCGGTATATTACATTTTGAGTCAGCAAGTTTTAAAAATGATGTTAAATGTTTCAACTGTATTGGGCCGCCTAAATACTCTCCCCAATCCCATGCTGGCAGAACAGGTTGTTGTAAAACATGACAGAAGCCAGCCTGCAGTATGACTTCGCGTAAGGATTATATTATCGATCTTATTATTAAGTCATTAATATTATTACTGTTTTTATTATCTTTCCGTGAAGCCTGCCTGACTAGCTACGACTCTCCTGCTTGGGTCAGTCTCGGTGCACCTTATTGGACAAAGGATCAGGAAATTATGTTAGTTCGCTCAACGAAGACTCTGAGTTATGTACCGCGCAGTTTTACTACAAACAGTATTCATACATGGTGGTTCTTTACCTGCCTGGCTATCGCCCTTATGTATTTCGGTTGGAATGTCGTAGAGCTAGTTGAAAATTAGACCCAAAAATCTCCTAAAGCAACCTGAGAACCATGAATTACTGCCGTATCGCACTTGGACCAACGTATTAATTATTAATTAATTAATAAGGTCACTGTCACAAAAAAACGAGTGTGGTCGTGGAAATAATGAGAGGCGAAGCTGACGGGGGACGCTGGGCAGGGGGAGAGAGAGACGGAGGTGAATATTGTTGACAGAAATTAAAAATTTCCCACCGACGCTCTTGATATTTTTGTCTTTCTTTGTCAAACTTTCATTCTTAATACCAAGAAAGATGGCAATAATGGTGGTAATAGCATATGTAAATAACACAGATAGATTCTATTTCGTATCGATGTTTATGCCGAAATATGTTTTATGGAAATACTAAAACATAATTATATATAACATAAGTCAATCATAGTTACGAACGTAATAAAATATAAAGAGATTATAAATCCAACCAATTATAATTACTTGAATATGCGTCGCACATAAATATCTGCAAGTGGCAACTGCTCACTAGTAGCGCTACTCATTAACTAAAGCAAGATTGCGTCTCCAGTTCTACCCCCACAATTCTTCAAGGCCTTGCTTTGCGATGAGAAAGTCTTTTTAATTTCAGTCTTCAAAAGAAAACCCACTGGGGACTAGGGTAGGGCCTTAAAAGGGCTCAACTATAAAAAATATGTAGCGTGAATATGGTGTAATAACGCTTTACTTGTATTATTAAAATATGTGTAATGTAGTAGACTATTTCTCTGCGTAGTTACGATTTAATTAATAAAAGAAAATGTAATGCATTAAGAGAATTTCCATATTTTTTATGTATCGTGTACAAAAACAGTTAAATAAATAAAAATTAATTAATAAGTTAAATGAAATGTATGCATGGCACTTATGTGAAAGATTCTTTTAGGGATAAAAATTCAAACATTATTGCCTCGGTCTACTCTTAGTCAGCAGGTTCCGCCTGCTAATATTTTTATTGGAATGGGAGTGGTTATTTACAAGTTGCGAGCTCAGCGCCCTCCGCTATTTTAACTTCCCGAGCTACCTCAATCGAGTTTTACGACACCCTGGAGACTGGAGGGGGAAGTGGTAATGATCTTTATCAACAATAATTGCAAAATACTTACAAGGTCCGAGTTAATACTTACAAAATACTTACAAGGTTTCGGTTCAGTTACCAACCGTTGTAAATATTTTTATAGTCATGGTGGACGGAGTACAAAACGTGGTCTTTTAGACTTGGATTCTTTAACTATTAGGTTATCACAGGAAACCAGAACACTGTATAAAACCGACTGAATAATTAAATATCAATATCGAATACCGAAATTTCTACAGTGTAGAGGTATTTTTTATTTCTTAAATCATATCAAAAATACATTAGTTGACATAAATAGTACCGATAAAAACGGTGATTAGGTTTGTCCTGGGTAATCTGGGCCAATCACTATTATGTCGTTTACAGTTTGCTACTTACCTACTTATTTGTTATACATTACAAGTTGTTAATTTACTAAACAAATTTTATTTTGAGGGTAGGGTAACTCCCTTTGCAGATGTTAGACCCTGCGCGCTGGCTAGTAACAAAATACCTCAAGCATTTCATAAAGACACGAGGAACTGATTATATACAGGTTGAATCAATATATATATATATATATATATATATTACTGAATCAGTCCTGCGCCTGGGCATTATCGAGAGCAGGACGGCTGTCGCTCTTCGGCTGGACGAAAGGCGAGTCCAAGTGTGTTTTGAGTCCATTTACGAAACTATATTGCAAATTAAGGTTTTTTTTGTAAATCAGTCAAATTAATAAATTGTGTGTTGCCAAAATTTAAATGACACGTAAAATATTAACTATTATCATTTTATCTCATTTTTACACGTCACTCATTAGTTTCATTACTTTAATTTAATCTTTTATCCTAGACCTTCTTTTTTTATGAATATTTTTTGCCCACTACTCTTGATAATTTTCCGTTGCATTGCAGTTTTATCAAAATTTCCTTCTATCTTATTTTTTTCCAAAAAAAAAATAGATTTAAAAATAACTTAAGCTTTATTCCTTTGGCAAATGGTTTTTACTTCAGTATATTTTAATCTTCAGCTTGATAGCTTTCCTATTATAATTGTAAACTGGTAGCACCATCATAACAAACCAGCTAAGCTTACTCTTCTGCGTAATCCCGATGGCGGGCTTCCAGATCGGAATGTAATCAACCAATTTTGATGAATTGGTTTTAACCATTTTCAGAAGTGAGGTTTACTCTATCCAAACCGTGAACCGTCCATTGTACTGGGCGATGCCAGTATACGGTATGTAGAACTGGCCACTGCTTATCCGCTGCGCGCTACAGTGCCGGGGAAAAGTCGAGTCGTCTACACTGCACCGCGCAACGCCTGACCACACTTCTGTTGTCCCGGGGCTACTTAACACTTCCGGCCGTGTTCACCAGGAGGGTGTTACGTTGCGGAGTGGAAAAGTACGCTTAGGTCGTACACCTATACTTTTAATGCATGCACCGCGTTGAGCTGGCTCTGGGCGAATAAATCACGATTGATAACGGTATCTAGTTTATTTCCGCAAATTTATATTATTGTGGTTAGAAGCTAAGGCTTGGAGGCGCAAAGCTATACAAAAACTACGGTTAAAATTGGATTGCTCAATTCGCGTTATTATATTTGAAACATAAAGAAAATTAATTTCGAAGCCGTTTAGCAAACTGAGTCCGCGGAGGAAATTGAAATTTTGTTACTTAATCGAAGCAACTCGCGTAACAAAAGTACCGTCGTGCCGACGAACGAACCGTACGTACACAGAACAATATTAAACTATAAGTTTTTATTTTGATTGTCGCTTAAAATATACTTATGTATTTTATCGGTATAGTGAACAACATTTTATTTACTAGCAGCACACCTCGTCTTTGATCGGTACGAAAAATTGGTGAAAAAATGGGTTACCATTTTTTATAAATGTTCCGTGGTTCAGGAGATATATGTTGATTACGTTTTACCACCTGTGTAAAATGGTAAAACGTAATAACATCTGTCAGTATGTAAGGACGGGAACTACGATGCACACAACTGTTCTAGTCCAATCAGGGATGTTATGGAGCTTCGTAGCCGTAATCGAAACTCTCGGATAAAAAGGTTTTCCCTGTATGAGCCGATACAATTGTCGCATCTTTTGAGACAGTTTTTATTATTTAATTTTTAAGGTATTTTTTCCATTATTATAATAAATATTATCTAATCAAAATATTACTTAATATTTATTTATTTATAATTTTATATCCGTAACCGCAATCGGTAAAATATAATTCATATATCCGTATCCATATCCAGATCCAAAATTTAATATCCGTAACATCCCTGTTTGCATATCGAATTTGAGCGTAAATCGAGTCGTCTATATCGAGGGATATATTTGTTACGTGTGTAAGACTTATTGAAATAAATATTGGTGAAAATAAATAAAAACAAAAGAATTAAACTTTAAAGTAAGTTTCATAAGTCAGTTTCAAGTCGGAAGTATGTTTCTTGTCACGTATCAACGTCCCAATGTGATGTTTAGGCGTTCGATACAGCTGGTTCTGATTAAACTCCGTGCCTGATAGGACGGTACTGATGTATGGCAAGTTTTTGTTATAGTTTGGATCTGGGTTTGGACTAAGAACGGTTTATAATTATGTCGGAGATGGTCATTAGTATAGACGTGAATAGAAACACGGCACGATATCCGAGTGATGGCAGCACCGCCGCGATGACGTCGATACTCGGCTAACATCGTGCTACAACGGAGTCTAGCTAGTGGAGTGACGCCGGATGGAGTCTCAGTTTACATTCTGCGGTCAAGAGATCGGTTCCTCCGCACTGGGAACTGTTACTTGTTTCGTTTGCCCGGTGTGAAGTGTTTGTTAACAATTAATTAAAAGTGTTAAACGATTACACGCCCACGCTATGTTCGACAATGCTGCTAAAACTACTGGCAATTTTGTGTTAATATTTTGACCCTATTTCATGTTTACTTGCACGACGTCATCCCCTTGATATACATTTTAATGTGTAGTGATCAAAATGACGATAAGTTTAAAATTATATTTTATATTAAATTAAATAAATAAATTGTACAATTAGTTGAACACAAATTCCAGTTTTCGTAAGCAGTACGATCCTGATCAGACCAGCTATAGTTGCTTGAGAAAAGTTACGGTTTTCGAAGACGCGACTTTTCACAACCTATTTTAATCCATTGTAATTTTTATTTCATGGGGTGCCATTAAACATACTGGAGTGTTAGGAGGTTGAACTACGAACTTTCGTGGAGGTAAAGTAACGTGCATGAACTACATTTCTTGATGGTTTAATTGCCCCGCGGTTGTTTGCTCCCAGTTTATTACTCTGTTGTAAAATTCTGGTTATGACGTGTAAAAATGAGACCACGACAGACCAGGGTGTAAAAGAACATGCAGATTGATAAGTAGAATGTAAATTTATATACTTGAATTTACGCCCTCTTATATTATACACAAGACGGGGTGTTGATTTAAAAGAAAGTTACGTTCTGTTCAGTAAAAAATAAACGAGTGAAATTCTTTTATGAAATCAAAATATTTTGAAATACTCTCAATATGCACTCCTGTCTATAAATTATTGAAAGCAAAGAAAATATTCAATTTAAATGAATCCGTCTCCGGGATAGTACTTTATTAGTCTTGATAGTACTTTCAGTCACGTGTTCGTATTATAATTTATATTGGCAATGAAAACAATTTTTTTTCCAGATTTATATCCAAAGGGCTACTATCGAATATATATTTTAATTTAAACATTTTTACCGATAATGCAAAATGTGAATGTATTATTATAAAATGTAATAGGTTAAAGAACTAAACGCATTTGATAATCCATTTGCCAGAGAGAGTGCAATTTTTTTGAGTTTGTGTATATCCGGTAAGAAATTTCCAGAACCTTGACACCTATCTAAAAAAATATTTCACCATTTTAAAAGTACATTTTTTCAGATGGACATAGACTATATATCATGTGACCATAATGAATTTTAAACCCGAAAGAAGCCGGGACGGGCCTCTAATTACACAGTAAGAATCTATATTCAATGCAATGCAACAGTTCTACCATTTCAAACCATAATCATACCATAATTTGATATTAAAACTCAATAGTCACGTTATCGTTATTTATATCTTTCGCTCGACCAAGGCTCGTTAAACGAGTATTATCAATAGTGGTATTATCAATAGGTAGCAACAAAAGGAACATGATTAATGGCGGCCATCGGCAATCGATGGGGTGAAAATACGGCGCATAGTAATACTAAAAATAATAATAAATAAATATTGGCATACAAGTGGATAAGTGAATGGGTCTCCCGCTTAACTCTTGGTTGATATATTGGTGAGTTGGCGTCACACACATTTATGAGTTGCGTTGACCACTTATCATCTGATAATCTGATTCTTGGTCATTTGACATGCGCCATTGGATATTCCGAGCTGCCGGCCATCTTTTTTGGACAGCCTATGTTTTATGTTAAGATCCCAAACTTACAGATATACGTTTAATATAATATAATTATACACTTTGCTCACTTATGATGAAAGTTAATTCAGTATAGATGAATATGTCGGCACTGGCATCTTGTTTGTAAGCAGTACGAGGGAGCAGTACCCCTCCACTGTCATCCTGGACATCCAATATAAGGCGACGCACGACAAGGCAACGGGACCCAATCTGGCCCTCCGCCGAACACCGTAGCTAACTTCCCTCCTCTGAGGACGCCTATCGCACCGTTTAGACCCGAACACTTCAACTCGTGGAGACGTACTGACACGACCACGACAACTGTAGCTGCTCCCCGCCCTGTCCCGGCCGCCCCACGCGACCGAAAACAGGCCGAACCGCGCAACCAGAAAGCAAGTCGTCCCTGGCCGAAGACATGAAGCTCGTTTACGACGTCATTCAAAACGTCGACATCGCAGAAATTTCCGTCCTGGCTCGCAAGATACGGGCGGCGACCACACCACAGCAGCGCCTTCTAGCGCTCGCTGAGCACAGCAATCTATTAACGTCGTTATAATGGCCCAAGCACTTAGTGCGTCTTCCTGTCACACCGGTCGTACCAAACCTAAGGGCATCTCGCTCATCTCGTTCAACACTCGCGGCCTCCGCAACAACATCCCTGAATTAAAGGAATTCGTTCGCAACAACGCCACAGACTTACTACTAGTTCAAGAAACGTTCTTAAAACCCGCCCACACCACGGGCCCATCAATTCCCTCATACAACCTTATTCGTAACGACAGAAAAGACAGAACCGACAGACGCCCCGGCGGCACCATAAGCCGCACAAGCGGTGGCACCGCCATTTGCTTTAGAAAGTCGCTCCACTGTTCCCATATTGGGACTCCTACGCTCACTAACTTAGAAGCCACTATTTGCAAGCTAGGTATGACTGGGCATCCGTCCCTGATCATAGCCTCGGTTTATAATCCGTCGGGAACCCCGCTTTTAAACTCGGACTTAGAGGCCCTACTCTCACTAGGAGACTCGGTCATTTTATTCGGAGATCTCAACTCCAAACACACGGACTGGAAGTGCCGATCGACCAACGCGAACGGAGTCAAACTTAGATAATTCATAGAAACACGGGACATCGATGTCCTTTGTCCTTCCTCCCCTACTCATTACCCGGATCACGCGCTCAACTCTCCGGATATCATCGATCTCGCGTTAGTTAAAGGAGTCGCGCTCAACTTAAGAGCGATCGCAACGCTCCACGACTTAGGTTCTGACCACCTCAAATTCGGGCCTTATGCCACCGATTCAACCACTTCTTCTAAAACCTTCACCAACTGGGAAGGATATAAAAAATCGCTAGTATCAGGTCTCGATGCCGCCGGCTCACCACTGGCTACCATCAACTCAGAGTACTTCGTCAATACGGAAAAGATTGACTCAACGGTCAACTCCCTAACGCACTTAGTTCAAACTTATCTCCGAAACAACGAGCGTGTAGTCGAGGTGCCAAACCAAAAACTACCACTCGATGTCAGGAATCTTATTCAGGCCAAGAATGCAGCCCTTAGAAGGGCCGCACTCTACCCCACTCCAACGTACAGGAGGCGTGCCAACGCTCTCCAGCGACGTGTTCGCTCTCGACTTGCCGAAATGAGGAACTCCAATTGGGACTCCCTCATGGAGGGAATCAAACCCTCCCATTAGGCGTTCTACAAGGTGGCGAAAGCCTTCCGTGTAGGCGCCCAACCTCTCACCCCGCCTTTATCACGCCTCGATGGTAGTATCGCCTTCGAAGACGTCGATAAAGCCGAATGTTTCGCTGACAGCATAGCTTCCTAATGCTCACCCAGTTCGCAACCATGCGCTCCTTCACATATAGAATCAGTAGAGGATGAGGTCCGTAAAAAAAACTCACTCCCAGTCACCGCTGAGCCCATCGTCGTTTCCGTTGACGAAGTCCAAGATATCATCCGGGGTCTTAAACCCCGCAAAGCACCAGGAGCCGACGGCATCTCTAACTTCGCGCTTAAACACTTCCCCGAGCAGGTTCTCTCTCTCTTAGTTCTCATTTTTAATGCCTGCTTGCATCACTGCTTCTTTCCAACCGCTTGGAAGGAAGCAATCGTTATAGGTATTCCTAAACCCGATAAACCTCTAAACATACCGTCCAACCACCGCCCCATCAGTCTCCTCAAGGCTATGGGGAAAGTATTCGAACGCGTCATACAGACTACACTGAAGAACCTTCTTTTCCCAGTAGGCGGTCAACCCTTAATCATCCCTCATCAGTTCGGCTTTCGTGCCAAACACTCGTGCCCTCAGCAAATCCATCGTATAGTGGAATATATTCTAAGCGGTTTTTATCCCAAACGGAAACGTACAGTCGCGGTTTTCTTCGACGTTGCCAAAGCTTTCGACAAAGTTTGGCACGAAGGACTCCTTCTCAAACTTCACTACCTAGGTCTGCCTGATCGCGTTGTTCGATTGGTCGCTTTCTACCTACAAAACCGCTCCTTTCGTTTTAGACACGAAGGAGTACTTTCTTCCCCACGCCCGCTAGCGGCTGGGGTACCACAGGGCTCTGTACTAGCTCCCTTATTATTTTTAACGTACGTCAACGACATTCCCATCTCGAAAAACGGCGTACAACTATCGCTATTCGCAGACGACACCGCCCTATATTACCAATCACAGAAACTAGATTCGGTCCTTTTCAGACTCCAACACTCAGTTGACGAGTTAGGAAAATGGTTCGCCAAATGGCGAATCGAAGTCAACGCGGAGAAAAGCTCCGCAGTATGTTTTCATCACAAACTTAGACACAGACAAGACGAACCAAACATCCGGTTGCTAGGCGCCCCTGTCCCGTGGAAAACCACAACCAAGTACTTAGGAGTAACACTCGACTCCAGACTGACATTCAAACCGTACATTCGCAAAGTCACCAACTCCGTCAGATTTTATATGGGCCGACTCAACAGTCTGTTGGGAAGGCATAGTAAGATGTCCCTCAGACACAAGCGAACGCTCTATAAGGTGCATACGGCCGGTGATGTCATACGCCGCCCCTGTTTTCGCACACGCCGATCCCAAAATCCTTCATCCCATCCAAGTTGTCCAAAACATTTTTTGCAGGAGAGCAACCAACGTCCACTGGTGCGTGAGGAACGCCGACCTGCACTTCGATCTTCAGCTTCCGACCATTCAAAAATCCTTTAAAGACTATTGTACAACATTTTTTAAATCCTCAGAGGAACATACTAATCCACTCATCAGACAGGCAGCGGACTACACCGCCCCTAGTCTTACAGGCCGCCAAATCCGGAGGCCAAAAAATGTTCTCACAGATCCCCCCGACAAGATATCTTCTGACTTGGACCGCCGCCTGGCAGCCATAGTCAAGAACTCAAACAGTAACAGTTAGTAGCGTCCTTAAGATGCCACATAGTCTCACCATTCGACAACACCTTCAGTGTTAACAGCAAGCGTATGCTCCCTCGGGAGTGCCGCTAGCACCCTTTCCTTCTCTAAGGATGGGTCGCTTCAGATGAAGGCTTAGAGGCCACAAGGCCAAAGCCAACTCGGGTGGTGTTTAGTGGGTAGGCCCCTAGGTTTCTCGGGAGTCCCACATAACCAGCGCAGCCGGCTGCGTTAGTATGCTAGGAGCATTCACCACCCCCCTCCCGCGCTTTTCCAGAGGGTAGCCCATTTTCCATCTTCTGGGCGCAAAAAAAAAGGCAACGGGTCTTTCGATCGAAGGCGGTCACCCGGTGCACACACTGTGTCGTGATAATATTATAATCCAGCGTAATTCGTTATTAGTCTAAATAATACAAAAGAACACATTAGAAGAACTTGGTATTATTTTGAAGATATCGCGTCCCTCTCTGCCTACTGATATATTAATAGTAAAGGCACCATGAAACAAACAACAAGTACTATGGGAGAAAACTTTTTTAATTAGCCACTTGAGGGCTAGACAAATGGGTTGTAAAAGTAAGCTTGGTATACTTCACATACCTTTTGACCATAATACCATAGGTATTATGAAAGATGCTCAGATATGCAATCTTATTAATAGATAAATTTAAAATAATTAAAACGGTTAATTGTCATTAAGTTATCTCTGTTCCGTATCTCACTTTACTTTGAACAAAATGTTCTTAAGCTACTCAATCCCAAACCCAAATCAAGAAGAAGTACTCGAAGACCGATGATTTATGGCATTTATGGACAGATAATATCTATTCTCGGGTCATGGGTGTTTGTGGTGTCGTATTTGGGTAATTTCATACAATTTGCAATCCAGGGAATAGGATTTAGTGTGTGAACGTTTAAATGGTATTATTATATTCGAAAATAATTTGATTTTATTATAGAGCAAAAGTAAAGTATTAAATTCTGACTCAAATAGTTTTCGTACCTAAAGTAATGCATATGACGTGGAAGACTTCAAGAAGAGAGTGAATAGGCTTTTATAGGATGCATTCAACGTCTTAGACTTCATCACCACTTTCCATCAGGTGGGGTTGTTGTGAAGCGTGAACTTGTGTTACATAAAATAAATGAAAAGCATATAAATATATCTACCTATAGTAGTAAGTCGCAATGGCTGCTTATTGCTGATTTTAATTTGCTTAATGATATTTTGGGAAATGTTGACAGAACAATTAAAACCACAGAAGTGATGTTCAACGTAAGTAAAGCATTTTATTGTGTTTAACATGAATTATTAGTATTCGATGAGAAAAATATATTCGAGTTCACACCCTGGAAAGGCTTAAAAGCTATTTTATCAATAGGCATTAACGCATCGAAATCAGTAGTATATTTTAATGCAAGAATAAGAACGTTTCAAATCTGATCTAAAATGTAACAGAGCAGATACCCTCAGGGTAGTATTTTACGACCTTAACTCTAACGTAAATTACCAACCACACAAAAAAAATATAAATTCTCCTTATTCGCGGGTGATATAGAAATAATAATGAAGTAAAGTTTTTGGAAAAGTTTTAATTAAATCAAATGTTTAAAAATTTCAACGGAAATAACATACTTTACCCTAAGCAATAAAACTTTACTAAAGTTTAGGTTACAGACATGTAGGTTCATCGCCAACTCGGCTTGTTACCATTCTAAAAATGATCTTTAACATCTTAAACGTCGGAAAGTTATTTAATTAACAGAATCATTATCTTGGTATGCAACGCATTGTCGCAGCTTCCGTCCTTCCAAATGTCAATGAATGCACTTGTCGGTGCTTGCAGCAACCCTTAAATATGAATTATATGAAATAATAAAGAGTGGGTACAGTATGACTGCCTCCGACAGACACACATGTGTGTTTCACGTTACATACATTTATACACACTGCAACGTGATGTCAAATAAAAAAAATAGACAAAAAGATTGAATGGGTAGTTAAGTATTGAGATAGTGTACATTTACTTATTTTTTAAAGGATCCGAGGTACTGGTAACTTTAAATAGGTACAGGAAGGGTGTTTCAAGGGTGTCCTTTATAGTCGATACAGTGAAGAATTTAGTAGAGAAAGAGAAAGAAGAAGACGGGTATCACATCAGTGATAATCGAAATTGGGAAACATGTTCAAATATTTTGAGGCAAAGTGTGAGTAATGTTTTGATCGTCTATGTCATGTCGAATACGTCCGTAATTTTGAGTAATGAGGTAGTCGTACAGGGTTCGGAGTGTCAGGGCTTTATCTGTTCCGGTATCTAAAAGGTTCATACACCTTCTTGCAGAGTGATTATTAGAAAGCTATCTCGCGACTCTCTACAACAAAACAGTAGTGACGGTTCGCAGCGGAGCTACGGTTGCATTTTCAGCTGGATTTTCAATTTATACAAATGGAAAATTTTCCTTTCTAAATGCCAAAATCTTCGAAGACTATCGACATTAACATCCGATGACGCCGGAAAAATATTTTACAAGATTAAGTAACGTGGTTATAACTCCAATAGAATGGGAAATATGCATGTGATCCAAAATTAATTAACATATATACTGAGCATTTATATACATACATATAAAATAATCTATGCTTATAATAAAAATAGCTGTACCCTGCGCGCGTTGCTACGCAACCAACTAAAATTAATTAGAAGGAAAGACATTACACAAATATTCAATTCATTTTGAGTTCACGGCAATACATGAAATTCATTGGAATGACGGTAGCGCCATCTGTCGAAAATTTGTCGTACCAACTCAGAAACCTTCGTGGGCTCGTGCACAACAACTTTAGTAAAGATCATCACATGATCAAATGCATAGTTTACGATTCTATAAAGGACATACAGACAAACATTCATTTATATATATGTACATAGATTGTATATAGATTGTATCGGAGCCAAATCTGTACATGGCATACTCTTTATTAATATTAATGTAGGTAGACTTTGTAATGGATATATAAACTAAGCATATTTTTTGGGAATTGTTGTTTGTCTGCCTTTCCGACCGCTGACGTATGAAACTCAGACCATTGTGTACAGATTTAAATATTCTTGATATATTTGGAACTTATATTATGGGTCACAATCTGGAATACATTTCATCCCGGGAAATGTATCTGTACCCTAGAAATGTTCCGAACCGAGCCGAGGGTAGATTACTAGTCTATACTATTATTATAAAGAGAAAAGCTTTGTATTTTTGTATGTTTGTAACGAATAAATTCAAAAACTACTGAACCAATTTTAAAAATTCTTTCACCGTTAGAATGCTACATTATCCCCGAGTAATACATATAGGCTATATTTATTACCGAGGTGTAAAAAAATTTGCTTAAAAACTTCTTTCCTCGCATACGCTGCGGAAACTATTGATAAAGTACACTCGAGCGAAGCCGGGGCGGGCCGCTAGTATAAAATATAATCATTTATTTATCTATAAAATATGACACTAAACACTAACATTAGAAAAAACTAAACACAACTAATACCAATTAATTTTTCTTATCATCCAGTTGTAAGGAGTTGTTCCCGACGTCCTTTAGGACTGTAGTTCTTATTGAGGTCAGCCTTAGATACCAAATTACCATAAAGACTATTAACCATTAGGTCGACTGTATATCTATTTCCTCATGCTTTTTTTATCTTAATAGCCGACAACGAGCAGACGAGCCACCTGATGGTAAGTGGCCACCGTCGCCCATGGACATCGGCAAGGCCAAAGGTATCACTGATGCGTTGTCGGCCACGAAATGAGAAGAAGTTTAAAAAGAAGGTACTGGCTCTCAAGCCCCCGCCGGACACGACGAGTCGTTTGGCGGCTGACTCAAGCAGGAGGCAGTCAGGCAGGCTTCACGGAAAGATACCAGTAATAATATTAATGACTTAATAATAATATTGCTAATATAATTCATACGCGAAGCCCTACCACCAAGCAGGCTGGCTTCTGTCGCCTCTTACGACACCCTGTTCTGCCAGCATGGGATTGGGGGTAGTATTCTAAGCCGTTCCACGGCTAAAATGCTAAATCAATAATAAATCTATCATCATTATCACAATAAATCAACCAAATGCTGGTATTGTGGTCACCTCTCAAAATTTAACAAAGATGAGTTATCGCCATGATCCGCTATGTCGCACCGTTGAGAGCCGGACGACTCCAGTCGTTAAGGGATGTAGAAAGTAGGTTTAAATAAAGTACACACTCTATTCGTTAAACAAGGGAAAAAATAAACACCACTCCGCTCACCCACAAATGCTTGTAAAATAAGACATTAAAAGTATACTTGGAAAAAAACTACGTTTACACATTTTATTACGCGATTTTTCAAAAAGTTGCCACAAAAATTCGCCGGCTGGATCTGTTGGAAGTACGCCAAATAAACCATCGTGGCGCTCTGAAATCAAATTCTGTGTTCAGTGCTTGTATGAGTACTCGGTTTAATATCGGGGTTTAATCTCATTTTTGTAAGAAAATTAAACAAACCTATTTCGCGGAAGAAATACTTAATACTACCCTATATTTGTCCCATTGCTGGACTTTGATTCTGACAATATGAGTGATAAATGCGGATTGGCAGACTTTACATATCTTTGAGAGCATCTTGGAGAATTCTTAGAGGAATATTAACAAATAAATAACTTTGAAAAGTTAGAAGTGTTAACAGGATTCAAATTCGATCCCTCCGTGGAAGAAACTGATGTTCAGATCACTGCCCTATAGCTGCTCGTGTCTACTATAAAACAACAAAAACATCCATACGTTTTTGAGGGCTTTAAACCATGTGGTAAAAAGGTGTTAACAAACTGAGTGACAGTTACGTGCCTATTAAATACCACGTTACGGTGTGGGAAAGTATCGTTAATATATAATTTAAATTTAACTTTGACCTTCCAATCAATAATAACATACTTATAATATTAACTGTATTCCCGACCACTTAAAACGCTTTAACTGTAACGGACTTTTGTATTTTAAATACCGTTATTTAGACCCAATCAGCTGGGTGACGGTCTCGGCGCGACTGGATGTTATGTGTGTATTGTGAATGTTCTACGTGTATGTTGTAAAATGTGTAATTTCCACCATCCAAATGACGTCACCAATTTGACGAGCCCATAGTCCAGTCGGTAATAAACCTGCCTGTCGAGCTAAGGATCCCGGGTTCGATTCGCGGCCGGGCCAGACGTTTATGTGACAGATAACTGTTTGTTTTCCGGTCAGAATTAAATCTGCGTTTATTTTAACATGTGAATACTTTGTTGTGTGGATGGTACGTTGTTTTCGTGTTGTAATTTGACTGCGGGCTCAGCAACGAAGTTGGTGGAATTCGTCACGAGCAACCCCC
>PDGT01000052.1:1207144-1227824 GCA_003671415.1 Megathymus violae
CGAAGTCAATGAACATCAAAATAAGAAATCATCAGAAATCAGAGAATGCAACTCACATGACGCTGACGCCGATACGAATCCAATACCTAAACGCGTGACAAAATCAGGTCGTAATGTAAAGCCTGTAGTGCGATTATTTTGTTATTAATATTTTTAATTTTACTTATACTAAAACTTATTTATACTACCTTTTTAAAAAAATGCTTTTACTAATATTTTATTTGGTTATTCAATAATTTTACATGTATACTAATTTCGTCTTAATTGACAAGTGTTCTTTCTTCAAATTGTATATTTTTCTAATATTTTTTTTTAAGGGGGGGAGTATTGTGGTAGCATAATTATAATGTCAATGCACTCTGTTTATGCAACACTGCTCGATCGCAATAAAACAACACGCATATTGCATTATGTTTTACATATAAATTCAGTATGAAATAAAGTCTTGTGCGCATCATTCGTCTGTTCCATTCATACACTCCCATCTTGAACACTGTGACTATACCTGCCACTTAGTCACACCATAACACGCACACCCGCACATATTCCTTTACAACATCAAGTTAATAAAAATATCTTACACGACGTATATATACGGTTTAGAAAAAAATATTTTGATGCAGGTTTGGAACTTCGACAATGTTACAGGTCGTATAGACCGTTGTTGACCCTTTAACGCCAGAACAGGGCGTCCAATAGCATGGAATAGAAAATAGCGAGTGAGGCCACCATTCGTCAAATCCCAAGTTGGAAGTTCAAATAAAATTGGATTCGTTTTATCTGAAAGACGTTACGTGTTCGAATCACTATTGATTCGGTCCGGTCCGTCGCTTAACCCACTGCATCGCTTTTTCTTTGAAACGGACATAAGACTTTTTGTGCTGTTATTATAGAAACAGTTGAGCTAAGTTGAAGTTATAGAAAAGCAGAAAAAAGTTCGAACTTCTGAAGTCTTAACTAGCAACAGAGAAATGTACCGAAAACCAACAAGATTATCATTATTAAAAGGTTTTTGATGAGTTTATAAAGTCATTTAGATACGGTCTTTCGCGTAGAAGTTTCAGTTGATGTAATTACCCACCTACCTTTCTAACGACCACGGTATTATTTTCCATCTGTTCCACTGGAAAGCTTGTTCAACGATACCGTTAGTCGATTTGTGTGTTATTTATTTTAATACAATTGTTTGAGAAAAAAATCAAATATAAATACGAATTAAAAAAAAATTAATTCGATATGTACATATGTATAACTGTTTTATTTGTTCTGAGATTCGTATCGATACCAATTTTCCAGGATTAAAGTAATCTTGTATTATTTTTAGGATCTACGACTCTTTGTTTAAGTTTTTTGGTTTACGAGTATACTGGAGAAGTTGGTTGGTTCATCTCTTTATTGTTTGGGTCCGTTTTGTAAATCTTTATTCGTTATGTAAAAATATGATTTGTCCAGAGTAACTTTGATACTGCTTACAACTCTTTTGGAAGAAGTAAGTCGTTTACTTCTTCGGTTGCTTTGAGAATTTTTGTTTTCAAAGAACAGGTAGATACCGTAACGGTATGTGGTCGTTACGGATATCACAGTAGAGTAGAAGGACAAGAAGGAGCAGTTAATCAAACCTGATTCTAGCTGATGGTTCAGCAATACAACCGAGACGTTTCATTATTATTTCAAATTCAAATTCAAAATCATTTAATCGTATAGGTATTCAGTGAATACACTTATGAACGTCATTTTTTTGCTTCTACCACCGATTCGAAAAGGTGCTTTAACAATGAGGAGAAGAATTTCATCGTTGAAGTTGAGTTGTACCTAGTTAAGCAGGTAAAAAACCCTATAGTCATGCGTGAATATCGGCAGAATTAAGCTGGGTCATACAGAAATCAGCCACTTCAAAAATCCCATGCTAGCAGAACAGGATGTTGTAAGAGACGACAGAAGATAACATGCTTGGTGGTGGGGCTTTGTGTAAGGATTATATTATCAGTATAATTATTAAGTTTCCGTGAAGCCTGGCTGGCTATCTACCACCCTCCTGTTTGAGTCAGTCGCCAACGACTCGTCGTGTTTCGGCTGGGGGCTTCAGAGCCATTGTCTTTCTTCCTTCTTCTTATTTCCTGGCCGACAGTGCATCAGTGGTTGTTCTGGTCTTGCTGATGTCTATGGGCGACGGTAACCACTTACCATCAGGTGGCTCGTCTCTGCTTGTTTGTCGGCTATTAACGTAAAAAAAATGCACTACGAGTCTGCTCGGAAGGCTGGTGGGACCCATTGGAGGAGTCCCTCACACTCCGAAATTGTTTTGAACCATGTACCGAGCGGTCCTACCTATTCAAATTTTCAAGTTATTACATACTTGGAATACAAAATTGTGTGCGGACATGTCTTAGAGCATGGAATTTTTTTCGTTTTTGTCCAAAATTTCAGGTAACCATTATGATTATGTCTATGTTGATATTGCTATAGTTGATATGTGAATTGTCGAATCAATCAGTTTCCTTCATATATATGTACATGTATATAATAAAAAATGTAACAGAAAACAAATCCCGGATCTTTTGATTAGCTTGAGAGTAGAAAAATGTTGGCAGGAACATGGCAGTGGCAGATTGTTGAAGTTCTCATGAATCAGCTTTCATGCGAGAGCGTAAAAAGCTCCATGTTGCGTCACGCGACCAGACAGGCTTTAAGCCATGATTTATATTTCGAGTCAGATAAACTGAAGCCTTTATCCCAGATTTTAACATAACTTTCTTTATATACGATTTGTCTGTCAGTTTATGTAGGCCTTCGTTATTTGGTTGATGAACTAATCAAATTTTACTAACTGAAACTTTTAATTTTCTTTAATTTGTATATGCGCGTACTCGTTGCCCGATGACGCTTTCTTCCAAAAGACTTCATGTTACGTTTAAAAATATCGAAAGCACCAACTAAAGCAATTGTGATTCGTTTTTATCAGCCATGTAGTAAATTGCTTGATTGGCCCATTTATTGTTTTGGGAGTCGATTTTCCTAGTTCTACAGCCTATAAATATATTTATTTATTGCAATTGTTGCAGGAGAGTAGTCAAAACTTTACTACCTGTGTAATAAAATGTCCATAATTATTTACTTTTAGAACAGAACCAGATCCATTTTACGGAATAAAAATTATCTAAATAAAACTCCATAATATGAATTAAAAATATTCCAAGTATTACCATAATATGTGGAATAGTTTCCTTGTGATACACACTCGTACATAGATAGCCAGTCAGACAGTAGGTAAATTTTCCAAAAAAAAAAAAATGTTTTGACTTGTTTATCGGTAATCAATGTTACCTACATGAAAATTGAAGAAATTTAGAGTGTAAGTGTAACAATGTATGGTCATAGATATATTAGAGTATTAATATTAAATATAATATGTACAGTTCCGTAACAATTATGTTCTTAGTATAGATTACAAATTAATTATTTATCGATTTCAAAGAATATGTTAGGAAACCTGTGTACCTAAGGGCATTATATGATCGTAATATTTGTAAAGACTTTTAGAGTCTATGTAACAGGTTTTGGGAATGGATGTAGTCTATGACCTGAATTATTTTTTTTTTACCACCGATACAAAGAAGACTCGACACTTCTCGCAGAATCCGATATAGAAATTATGCTACGGCGCAATAATTGTAAAATTATTGTGATGATGAATATTAAACTTTAATAGTACGTTAACTAGCGTTGCGAAACAAAATAAGAAAGAATATCAGGTATTTAAGACTTCATTGATTCAGCAATTCGCTGTAATAATCAAATCATAAGTTTTTAATGGGAGAGTGAAGTTCCAAACTTTACAACAAATTTAAACGGAGAACGCTTTGCTGCGAACTCCGTTTAAATCTAACTAAAACAAACTTGTATATCTTGTTAATAGTTTACTTTATTTGCAGGTCCACGGCGGAGATCTAAAGTAAAGAAACTGGAGTAAAATGAACACTTTGAAAAACACTCCTTAGTAACGATCCAATTATGAAGTTTTAAATTCAGGGCGAAAATGACGAACGTCAAATTAAAACTCATGTTTTTCCTGTTAAACGCTCTTCTCTCTGCTGATATAGTTCAAGCACGGCCGTACTCCGAGAGGAATGTTACCGATGTAATTATGGACTATTCAAATAATAGCACTTTCAGTATACCTGTAGATTCTAATTCGGACACACTCATAGTCGCTAATGGAGAAGAGACCATTGAAGAAATGAATAAGAACTCTGATACTCAAATGGAGGCTATAGTTACTGCTGAACAAGACAGAGATGAAGACTTAACGGAAAAGATTATGAAAGAACAAAAAAATGTTTTAGGTATTCCGAAAGACGACGCAATGGCCTTAGAACAGCAATTAAACATATCAAGTCCACTTTTAGATGAAATGATGGATTCGGAATCAAATCGGGAAGAGAGTCTGACCGACATACTTTTTAAGTCAGATTCAGAATTCGTCGAAACACCACGTTTCGAATTCTTAATCGCCGGCAAGATAAACGACAGTGATGTAATGAATCGAAATTTTACTAAAGGCAGTGGATTCAGTGATAACAATTTAGACAAGGTGGATATTAATACCAGTGATATTATTCGAAAAGTAGACTATGTAGAGTTAGTTGAGGTTCTAAAACCGTCAAAAGTTAATGAGAATAAAAGTGCTTATAACTTAGGAAATATAACAGGCCATGAAGTGGATAACGATCTGGCTCCGGACACAAGTGAGTATACTCGGTTAGCATTATCTAAAGGTAACCAAATACATTATTCCTATCTATAGTCCAAAATATTTAATACTTGGTATATACCCACATATCTTCTAAATTACTGAGAAGTAATTATTAAAAAGTGTATAATATTCATTTATGGTTTATAGAAAAGTCGATATAAAAATTAGAAGTCCTTCTTTTATGTAAGTAGCTGATAAACTAGCAGACTTGTCTCTTCATAGTAAGTTATAACCGCTGCTCGTGGACATCTCTAATATCAAAGCTGTCATGACGAGTTTCGCGTCCAATCGGAAGCGGGGTACATCGCTTATTATATTAAGTTTTTATAAGAAACGGAAAATTCTCCTCGATAAAATTTACCACAGAAAACCTTTATATTTGAACACTGTTAAATGTTACTTAAAACATTATGTGTCACAATGTACAATGTGTCTTCATGAAATTTTACCCCAGTAGTCACTCTCCAAAATAATTCCCGCGCAGGAAGATAATTTACTCGGACCATGTATTTGTACTGTTTATAAATTTTCGTTAATTCTCTATTAATCATTGTCTGTCATTATTAATATATTCATGTATCATTAAACAAATGAGCAGGATTGCTATTCTTCCCGTTCAGATGCGAGCATGTAATATATGAGATGCACATCTTATCTTTTATTCCCTGCTGTATGATACTCATTACAATTCTCTGTAATTCCCTGATCAAATAACACAGAGTCAAAAAAATATACACACATTCATGCTTGGTGGTAGGGCTTCGCGTAAGGATTTTATTATCAATATTATAATTATTGTCATTAATATCATTACTGCTATTATTATCTTTCCGTGAAGTCTGCTTGGCTAGCTACCACCCTACTGTTTGGGTCAGCCGCCAATCGACTCTTCGTGTTCCCGCTGGGGGCTCGTGAGCCAGTGCTTTCTTTCTTACCTTGTTCTCATTTTCTGGCCGATAACGCATCAGTGATACGTTTGGTCACAAGACCAAAGTTAATTACTTAGAAATCACGGGAACGACTTATTTGTGTTTTTCATTTATTTTTCAAATCTTTCCATGTTTGAAGTAACAAAATTATTAACACGCCAGTTCCCTCACAACATTGTTACATTTGGCATAACAAAACCCTGTTCCTCGATTCGTACAAAACAATCGCTTCAAATTTTCTGTCCCGCGTACCTTTTTGTAAAATTAATGATTTTATGCTCATGACGTAAACAATCGAATTTGTTTACGTTCCCCTCGGACTGCTTTTCACCGTCAACTGAATTGAGAAATTTAAGCAATGGGAGAGAAAAATCTGTTTTCGTTTGTTACGTATTCGACCGATTTGAATCTTGTTTTGACACATTTAATATGCGATTTATTTCAATAAAACATTTTAGAAAGCAAGTGAAAAGGAGTACTAAATAAGTTGGACTGATTAAGAGACTTTATCATTACAATCCATATTTTCCCACTGCTCGGCACGGGTTTCCTGTCACAATGAGATGGGTTAAGACCACAGTCTGCCACGCTTTCTAAGTGCGCGTTGGAAGACTTCACGTACCTTTGAGATTATTATATTAAACTACCAGGTATGCTGCTTTTCTCACGATAGTTTTTTCACCGAAGTAACTAATAAATCAACTTTTAATATGCACATGATTTAATAATCATCAGATGTGATGTAATAATCATCAATAATCAGAGGTGAGTGCAGAATTCCACACTGAAGTCTCTTCCATGCGGGAGACGTACGTTCATACCACTAGGCTACCACTGGTCATATTTAAAATACACTTGTAATGTGTGTATCAAAGTGTTCTCTATAACATTCCTTCACGAGATACATCTGGGAGGGGTTTTTGGTTATGAGAGGCTCCATCCATTACCAAAGCTAACTTACTTGTTTCGCAATGAACCCTACTGACTAACTGATGATGCAATGGTACCAGATCACTTTTTTGGAGCTAGCTGACCTACACCCTGTGTAACCTTGACGGTATATTGTATTGCTTTTTTAGCTACCAGCCTTTTTGTAAAGTCAACCATTGAAGAATTTTAATGGGTTTCGATTGCAATATGCTGGACAATTCTTCATAGACGGCATTGATCATTCACTATGGACTATCTGTTTACTTGTCGGCTACTAAAAAGATCTAAGCTGAGAATAGTCCTGTAAGAGAAGAGACATTCTCGTCCTCTTTCTACCCTAGCTATTAACCGTGTACTGTTGGCATGTGACCTGTCGTAGTTCTGTCCGTGTTCTCAGGGTTCACAGACCTGCAGACGCTGTTCCTGGCTTGCCTCATCACCATGGTGCTGCTGTTCGCGGTCTTCCTCGTCATGGCCTGTGTCATGTAAGTCGAATATGAATTATTTTGAATATACTGGCAAGTGTTGCGTTATGTCGTTTTTTGTGTCTTTTAAGTGGATTAGTAACACAAAGATTCTTGTCGTTTGCTCGACATTCAGACAGACCAACAGATATAAAAAGAGTTGTTTGATACTCCGTTGTGATAATAATTGATGACTCAATTTGTAGTGACATATAAAGTGAGCCGAGTGATTGAGCCGGGGATGAAATTTACGTCACAAATAAAATGTGTGTTCTACGCATAAATTAACGAGTAGGCATATATATAATTGGTTGGCAAAGAGTCACCGTTAGAAAGTACGTGCCAACTAACTTCTGCTTCCCTCATAAACTTGTCAAAGTTCTACTATATCAAGCCGTATTATAAACTCCAGAGCCTTTAATTAAGAAAGTGCAGTATCGTTAAACTAAAATTATGGCTTAATATTAAAATCTTACAACTATGGAAAATCACAGATATTTGTAACAGCAGAAACTTCTCAGTTTTTTACGTTCCAGTTTTTCACCTTCTTAATATAATTATATTTTTATATCTAGGGTACTGAGTTATATGTAAGAGGCGTGAGTGTGTAAGAATTTATTTACTGGTTTTATATTTTATTGTTAAAAATTAAAATGATCAGAATAACCGTAAAATATTGTTACAATGAAGCGCCTGATTATGTTGTATCACTTACTCGCACACTTATAGCTCTCTGACCACTCATCGTGTTAATAGTTGTAGGCACTACTCGACTTCAGATTTACTTCATAGATGTATTCGTATACTCATCTGCAACCTATACACATTTCATCTTAGAACACGAGTCCGCATCGACTGAATAGAAGAGACTCGAAGCCTACTGAACGACTGTAGTGCAGATTAGTTGATGGAGTATTGACGAATTAACATTTCTTAGAATGTTCGAAGATCACTGATAAGGTTTAACGACAGCAGTTTAATGAACCTGGACGCCAATATTATTTAATACTCCAACTTTTTATTTAGTTCACGATTATTTACGATTAATACGAGCATTAAAATATTATGATAACATTGTTAACAACCTAAAGTCATAAATTACATGTACACATGATAGGATACTTTCCGTATTGGCACCAAACCGGTTCAGACGGTTGGGTCAGCCCAGCGCCTGATTGAATTATCATTTCCATTTGTTACACTCGTTGCTAGATTTCTTTAGTAGGGACCTTTGTATACTCGTACGTGTAATAAATGTGTATGTATATGAATATATTATAATAAATAATATTTATTCAATGTTTCTTTTTACAAACACTTTTCGAACTCTTTTCGAACTGATGTTAGTCGCAGTACATGTATTTATTACTAGTACTGATGACAAAATGGACTTATACCTCACGGTACCCGGTACTTGTAAGTACATCACGGTTGTTTTTAGTGGGTGGTGGTAGCTTAGCCAGCCTTAACTTATATCTGATGTCAGATTGTAATAAGAACTTTGTAGAGTCGAATAATCGATGACCTCATCTTGTAAACAAACTTAGTACTGGCAGTAAATTTTTTAAATATTTCTTAGCAATGTTTGTATTTCTTTTTAACTTCGTATTCTATTCTATGTATTGATTTTTAGTTTTTTAATCTTTGTGTTCTTAGCGATCTCATTATTTAATCTTCAATCTTAGTATTTTCTTTGTTTGTCTCATTGTTGAGAGACATATAATAATAATAATAATAATAATAAAACCTTTATTTCGAACAACTGGACTCATTCATGTTAGTTACAAACTTAAAAACTATGTTATTACTTATCCTAAAACTTAATTACATATAATCGATGAATCAGTTTAAACCTCGTCTCTATCCGTTATACAGATGTAACAGTGGATACCTATAATCTACGATTCAATGATCGCTGTTCTTCAGCAGATGTGTAAGGCTGTAGCCTACCACTAATAAAACTACAGTCGTGTGTAATGGGCTATAGAAGGAATTTACTACTGTAAACCGAAAAACGTCTTAGATACTTGTATCACTTACTTTAACACTCTTAGAATAAAAAAATATTGATTCTGGCTGGTTGCTTCAATACTGTTCTCTTCGTTTATGTGTTGTTAAGTTTCAGTAACATATAAATAATACTTAATAAATAACGGTTTTTAACTTAATTTTTTTTGCCTCAACTCTGTACGTTACGGGCCTTATAAATAGAGGCGGAATTTATTATGAAATCATATGATTCTTACTTGTACAAGACTTAATTTAAAGTGTATTTACTTTTTTTTGTTTTTTGTGTGAGTGTCATGAATATAAAATATACTGATAAAATACTGGTCTCCAATTGCCAATTCAAAAACAGTTACAAGCTGAATAGAGACTAGTACTAAGTACCTACTAGGAAAGAAAAGTGCTTTCAGCATTTGGTTTTTTGAATCTATTTTAGGTTGCATTGTAGTTAAGCATTAAGTTATTATAAATTAAAAAAATGCGCAAAATATTTTAATAGTGTATAGAATCTAAAGATAATGTACTGGTTTCATATAAATACTATTTTAATTTTACCGTCACGTGACCTCCGTTGGATTGGGCCCGTGGAACGTGGAACATTTAATTAGTACCGGCCTGAGCCCGCATAGGCGACTGGTATTAGTACATACCAGCTTTAATTTCAACGTGTGGTCACCTAAAACGTTATTATTTAAAAAATACCAGTTCCCTTTTCCAAATGTTTAAGATTTTATTTGACAAAAGGATCTTAAATAATCGTTGATAGGACTGGCACCCCCAGCTGTACGGGCCATTACAATGATATGCTCACAATACTCGAACTTTGATTGACTTTTAAACAATTATACTGTTTTAACTAAGTTGTAACTCAAGCTCATTTCTTACGATAGCGGTCAAATGCGTGTCGGAGAGCGATTTTTGCGAAATTCTTTATCTATTTACTTAATGCTATATGACTAATTTTCAACATTAGTTTTTGACAGCTTTGCAGGACTAGTTGGTATTTTTGGTGCCTTTGGTGGTAGCGCTTATCGTAAGCATTATATTATCAGTATTATTATTAAGTCGTCAATATTATTTCTGGTATTATTATGTATCTGTGCAATCTGCTTGACTAGCTACCACCCTCCTGCTTGAGCCGACCGCCAAACGACTCATTGTGATTCGGCTGGGGGCTTGAGAGCTAGTACTTTCTTTCTTACCTTCTTTTAATTTCCTGGCCGACAACGTATCAGTGATATCTTTCGGTCTTACTGATGTCCATGGGGTATGGTGACCACTTACCATCAGGTGGCTCATCTGCTCGTTTGACGCTTATTAGCATAAAAATTTGGGTTTTTAAAGATTCTTTTATTGGATGTGTTGCAAGATGAATTTTATAAATGTTTGTACTTAACTTTTCAACAGACTTCAAAAAAGATCGATGGTCTTTTGTTTGTGTGTTTGTAAGAATTCAATATTAGAATACGTTTATTTCGGCACACGTCACTCTTTGCGTCCAGTAGGTATATAGTTAGAGAAATTGGTGTGACGAACGGATATACAGACATTGATTCCGTTACTTCATCAGATGAATTGAACTCGAAACAGATAAAATCCAAATATTACTGAGTAAAATTCTTCTTCATAAATAAACAACTAATGATTTCATTACAAACACGAGACGGGAAATCTACTTTATTCGGATTCTTCGCGGAGGCAACATGGATTTGCATGGCCCCGCGTTGGGTGCTGATACCCGAAAGTTAATTCAACCGAAAATATCACCACCGCACAGAGACGAAGGAGGCCGTTCTTTATAATTCAATATTCACTTTCAGGCTTATGACTTTAGTCCTCACTCAATTTTGAAAGATCCTTTGATACGATATTTCGAACCCGGGCTACGTACCCGATTCTAACAAGGGTAAAGATGTTTTGCTATTTTGCATATGATTGAATAGCATCATCGGATTTAGAATTGAGTTACACTTTGGGTGTAGTTGAATTTCAAGTCGGTTTCATCCCGCCGCCGGCAACTGGTTTCTCTTTACAACTGTGGAGTATTGCAACGCATCATGCTGCTCCAGTGTGGATTAGTGGATATTAGTGAAAAATCCGAATGCTTCCTTAAAATTTTTAAGCAGGTGAAAAGAAACAAAGCAACCGGAATTACCGTCTAAGGTGTTCCAAAGTACGGAAGCGTTCATTACATCGCTCCTCTAGCAGACATCTGTCCAATTTCTGAACGTATTCACAGTCAACTCGGCAGATTGATTATCGCAACAGATGAAAGGCAGTCTTAAAGACTCAATCATCCTTAGAAACGTTTTTATAAAGTATATTTAGTAAGACCCACTAGAAATAGACCAATAGAATAAATCGTAAACTAGTAATAGAATAAAACGTTTTAGTAGCCTTCCATAACCTCATTCTTATAGGGTAAACAATATTTAGCAGACACTTGCAAGTTTCCTATAATCCACAATATGGTTACAGTTGGATATGGTCCAAAGTAGACAAGTTGAAATAACCGTTGGTGATTGTGAAACGTTATACCTAACTGCGTTCCGTTCCAGTGAATGCCATCTGCTTCTTTTGTCTATCATATTATATAAACAGTAAACGGGAATCACTTGAGATTTATATTATTGGTGCTCGAACGGATCACGGAGCGAGAATAACTACAACATTTGCCGATTCTATACTGAAGCAAGATGCATCGAGTATCTTGTGATTTAATTAGGAGGGCTTTAGGACCAAGGACGTTTATAAATAAGTCGTTCCATTTCAATGGATCGGCATCTAAGAGGCTCCAACTATCTTTGAGTGGAAGCAAATCTACTTTACTCATATTTTATTCTGCTCAACAACAGACCTGACAACGACATAAGGTTTCTACTTTTCACAATGACATAAGGTCCCTTCTTTTTAAGATCGCTGAGACCCATACCAACTAGTTTAATTCCATCCTCTACGGTCACCTTCTCCTTATCTTAGTTTTTTTTACATAAAGTTAATGTTTGACTACAATCCCACCTCATGGTAAGTGGTAAAGTAATCTAAGGTGTGATTACACCACTTATAGAAGTCTATTCACTCTACTCTTGAAGTCTTCCACATCATAAATAGCCGGGAACAAGTTACATACTTCTAAGCACCGTCAGTGTCTTTAATGTGTATTTGTTGTAATGATGGAGCGCCAGTTCTGCCCGTCGCTAATGCCCCTGTTGCTGCGATGTCACGGGCCGTGGTCGGTGTACAGGTATCGGCTATGCATAAATGTAATAAGATAATAATAATGTTCTGGTGACTGTAGCCTTATTGAAGATATGCTGGAAGATGTACTAACATGATTGTATGAAGAAACAAATTAATTTACTCACAAATATCAATGACAAGGATGCCTGGAAGTAATAGTGTCGAAACCAGTTCATCGCAGATTTAAACCTACTTTGAAGTTGCCACGTGTTGTTTTAAATGATGTGTTGAGGAGATTCTTTCACCGTTTTTTCTCTTCATTGTTAAAGCACCTTTTAGAAAAGGTAGTAGAAGCAAAAAATGTCGTACACAAGGGTATTTACAGAATATCTAAATGATTAAGAATTTGAATTTAACAGAATTTTATGGAATTGAATTATAATAAATAGATCTTAATTGACAATAATTCTACTGTACATCTTTCTATGGTTCGATGTGTATTTAAATCGTCGTCAGTCCGAAGTGTGTATTCATGCGTCGGTCTGAATAAGTCAACGTGATTTGATGCCAACACGTGGAGTTAGTTTATGCTAAATCACGTGATATTTTAGTACCATGTGCTCCTTCTACTGTTCAATCAAAATGTTGTCACGTTTAGAAAGGCACTCTGGCTAGAAGTTAGATGTTAAAGCAATTACGACATTTCGGCTTTTATTGGAAGCTTTCCAAATAGAGTGTCGAAATGATTGTTTGTCGGTCTTGGTTAAATCATATTACGAAATATCAGTGTAAAGTTTACAATGAAGAAGTTAATTTGAGTTTATTATCATAAAATTAGTACGACTTTCGGTTCCCGACGTAAACCATTATTGCAGGAATCAATATTGTATCAGAACGCTTAACAGGACGAGGTCATCAAATTGAAAGACTAAACAATGAAGCAAAATATACGTTTGTTAATGCTGTTATTATGTATATGTATATATTATGTATGTATATGTCGGCAACGCCAGTAGTTTTAGCAGCATTGTCGAACATAGCGTGGGCGTATAGTAGTTTAACATTTTAAATTAATTGTTAACAAACACTTCACACCGGGCAAACGAAACAAGTAACAGTTCCCAGTGCGGAGGAACCGATCTCTTCGACCGCAGAATGTAAACTGAAGCTCCATCCGGCGTCACTCCACTAGCTAGGCTCTGTTGTAGCACGATGTTAGCCGAGTATCGACGTCATCGCGGCGGTGCTGCCATCACTCGGATATCGTGCCGAGTTTCGTTTCACGTCTATACTAATGACCATCTCCGACACACACACACACACACACATATATATATATATATATACATAGACTCAAGACTGCAATGGAATCTTCATATTGAAACTTAGCTCTGCTGCCAACGCGGTTAAGAAAGTGAGGCTAGAAAGAGTAATGTTCACAATATTAATACTAGGAATAAGGTTAAACTGATTGTTCCAAATTTCACACTAAGCAAAACTGGTGGCTCTTTCATGGGTAGATGTGTAAATATTTATAATAAAATTCCATTACAATTGACAGAAATGCCATACTGTAAATTTAAAACTCACGTCAAAGGCGGAAAGGGTATTTCTAACCTGATGATTACTTTCAGGATAGGACTGCTTGAACGCGAGATTAATATTGAGCCAGTTTATAGCCATAAATTCGTTCTGTAACTGTGAGTAGGTATTTGTTGAAGCGATGGCGTTGTTTGACGGCCGAAAAGTGTTTGTAAAAACCAACTTCGAATAAAATATTATTTCATTTCATTGGATTTTTAATTGTGGCGTATCCTCTTTAAGCGTATAAAGTAAATTGATACCACCGATTAATGAAGTATACTTAACTAAACTTAGCTTCCAGCGATTGCTGTATAAGTGCAATTATTTCCAGGTGCATCTACCGACGCTGCTGCAGGGCTGCCAGCGTCTCCGGGGACTCCGAGAGCAGTGACAAGGAAGATCCCAATCATGACCAGGTCAGTGGCGTTGCACTACATTGGCATAGCATGGGTCTCTCCTCACCACTGATAAGACTTAGATCATTTAGTATATAAATGAAAAAATAAACAGGTACAAGCAGAAAAGTGATACACACAATCATGAAACAAGATGTAGGCATAATTTGGTTACATCGTCGTATTGTCTTCAAAAGGTTCAGCGTTCCCTTATGGGGCTTGAAGTTCGTTTTTACGAGGTTCAAAAGTTGATATGTGAATACTTATTGGAACTTTGAAGTTACGGTGTAAAGTATAGGCTGTAGGTAAAGGATATCGTGTTATAGACGACTTTATAAATGACAAGGATGCCTGGAAATAATAGTGTTGAAACCGATTCCGCGCAGGTTAAACCTTACCTACTTTGTAATTGATATAATATGTTGATTAATAAGATATACTGACAAGTTACATTCGTCTTTAAATTAACAATTAAAATTAGCGCGCATAGGTGTATTTACGAAATATCTAAATGATTTTGAATTCACTTGTTAGAAACCAACTGCAGGGAATGTCTACATGTAATTTATGAAACTAAAAGTATTCTCCTCCACGCTATTCCAGTATGTATCGGTATATTAGTGGTATGTGTCCCACTCGAGTGTCGAAAGTACATGGACCCCAAAATTATCCTAAATATTTTAGAGGCTGATAAATCACCATAAGAATGTGGTACCATGGTATATGTGTTAAGAAGAATGACAGGTGTTCAACGCGTCTTCCGTAGCACGGTAGAACCATGAAGTTTTTGCCGCTGGCAGCCAACTATTCTATTTTCAAAGGTATCCGGGTCGGTTTGCTGGTAACGTCGACCGTTTACAACTGACATAACCCATCGAACTATGTGTTTTTCAAATTAAAATAATAATTGTGGCATGGTCGTCTAAAAATATGAGTATAGTTCAATTTGAGATGGGTTCTAAGTGAGTCTGGCATTGTTATTTATAATCAGGTTGGCAGTATTTGCTTCCTGGATTATTCTGAAAGGTGTCTTAGAAGATAAGATTCGTTAACATATACATGCAGTTGCAATTTGTGTGCGCAGCTGCCTCCGACTAATGAGTTTCTTTATGCATTTCATTATTTATATCTTGTGTAAGTGCTTTCATCCGCGCTGCGTTTTAATGAGAAAAAAAATTACTTTAATAATCATGGGACAAGCATAAATATATGGGTGTTTTATTATTAACTTAACTAGTAAAGACTCGGTGCTTCAAATGTCCCTGGATCAATGTCTGGAGATCTAGTACAAAACCTGGGCATCCTGCTCAGGCAGGCGTGATATGTGGACTTTAGTCTAAATTAATACATTACACAAAAAGTAAACAGTAACAACGAAGCTATAAACTTTGTAAATAGTTTATAATTATGAAGAGAAAAATAAAATTGTTTGAATTAAACTTATAGCAATATAGTATGAAGTCACTTTGAGCGTAATAAAAAGTGTTTTACATTTGTAATTGAAAAACGTGTAAGTTTGAGAACACTATATTCAAACTTTCTAATAAAAAGTAAAAGTAAGTAATAATTTTTTTGTTTATCTACTCCCATGCTTTAAATCCTCTATAAAATATTCTAAAAGAGTTAGCTTACTGCCAACATTAAAACACCCAATGACATAATAACCATTATATCATCCAAACGGATGATATAATGATGTACTGAATTTCATTATAACACTCCTTTGTTTTTTTTTTTGATCCCTTCTGTGCAAAGGGTTTACCCAACAGACAGCCACATTATTTCTGCTCGATGTGTGGTATTTCTATGAATTTCAAAAAAAAAGAACATCTGTATGAATTTTAAAAAAGAACATTGTCATTCACGTGCGTTTCACTACCAGAACGCCGTGCGCCGTAAAAAAAAGTAGGTTTTTCGAATCCCCGCCATTTTTCTTCGATATTTTTATTGTTTTGTTTACGAAAAAATGAGCAAAAGTCTTACAAAAATGTGTTACTATGCAAAATATTAATTACTACTACAATAAATAATTCTTTCATTAATACTTAGTTTATTTGTATATACTCAGTATTGGATAATATTAGGTTGCTAAGACTGCCTGTTTTAATGTTAGCAGTAAACTAATTGTTTCAGAATCTTTTATAGAGTATTCATATTATGGGTGTAGATAAAGTGTTGAATGCGACTGTTGATAATTAGGTATTAAAACACTTATGTGATACGAGGCAAAGCCGAGTGTGATAAACACACATTCGTGTTTTAATACCCCTTATTACACAACAGTTGCATAAATAACTATTATTAAATTGATTAAGGTATTACTATAAAGTTATATAAACTAAGGTGCAATCTCTGTTCCAGGCGACCACAGATTTCGTTAGATTGATAGTTTTCTACGTCAATTTAAGTTTTTTGTATTATTAATATATACGTCAAAATTTTGATCAGTTTAAAGTTATAAATGTAGATGTCATTGAATAGATATAAAGTTGGAATTTATTAGGTGATGCGACGTTTCTCCTTATTAACTACACATTAATAGGACTCACCACGACGTCATAACGACGACAATTCCGCACCCTTACAATGGAAGGGGCTTAACTCAAAAATTGCAATTTATGGGAAACGACGAAGAAAGTTTTCAAAAATGTGTATGGTCTTGAGTAAATTTAAAGAGACTGATGTATGAGGTTTTCCCTTATTCCCTTTCTCACTCATAATTCGGGCTCTTTTTCACCATGGGTTTTTAGAGTAGGCTTTTTTAAGTAAATTTATAGTAAAATCTGGAATTTCAGGAATTTTGAGTTAAGTCACTTTCATTCTAAAGGTGCGATTTGTCGATTACTTATTTAACTTAAAGTCTCATATGGATTATAACCGTAAAAATGCACCGAAAAATACTTTAAGTTAAATTTGAACTTAAGTCACTTTTGTATTCATAAATCAAATGTACACATGTTATTATTTAAACGAAACTGATACTTTGAAATACAAATCACAGAATATGTTTATGTAATTTGAATTTCTCGGACTCATTTAATGCAATGCTTTTCGAGTTCCCGCCTTTTTGCAGCAAAGTTAAGATGGAGTCATTTCAGAACGCAGATTACTCTATTCGTTTACGAATCATTGTGATAACTTGAAAATATTAAGAATTTTTTTTTACTTTGAGGTTTTTGTATTCCTTATGCTGATGAGATGGTCAAATTATAGGCTCTATACGAGTTTCTACAGTTGAATCCTGTTTATTTTTTGTTATGGTCGTATGTACTAAGAAGGTATTTTGTTATTTTTATGACTCTGATGTTCAAGGTTATATGAACTGCTTAAAGTTTAATTCTTAGTCCATAAGCAGTATGGAGAGATGTTATAAATGGGACCGACTGATTTGTGCAATACGACCAGTAACTTTATAGCCTTTTAAAATATGGAGATAAAAGATAACCTATTTATGAAATTCAAGAATCCACTAAGAATCCACAACATCCCATCACGTGGCCTCGTAGCTAAATTGAGACAACGAACGCAAACTGAAACATAGACAGTAAATATAAAAACAATTGAATACATAAAGCGCATACTGTCTTTACTATTGAGCTTTATTTCGAATTAACAGAGAGACACAAAAAATTGTTTTATTATTAAGATAAGATTGATGAAGTCTATCGGTGAACAACACTTTACCATCGTTAATTTCTTCACCGCTCACTAGCCACGAGTATATTATGGCTTGTTAAACTAAATCAGTAATGTACGTGCAATAGATTATTCGTGGTTAAGAAACATCAAAGAACTGTCAAAAGTCAATATAACGGTGGTACTTGTGCTTCAGTAGTTGTCTGTAAAGTTACTTAACACGATGAGTGTTTTCTGAGCTGGTGTATTTGGTTCACAGCAGAGTATTTTTTTTGTCTATTTATTATGTTATCGAAATTAAACGATTACTAATTGTTTTTGACAGTGACATATCATAAGTCAGGCAACTGACTAATTATTGTCAATAAATTCATTATTAATACGTATGTTATACATAAAGTCATATGTTTAAAAAGTAAATAGAGTGTCGTAAGAGGCGACAGAAGCCAGCCTGCTTGGTGGTACGGGTTCGCGTAAGGATTATATTATCAGTATTATTATTAAGTGATTAATTACTGTCATTACTACTGGTCTTTCCGTGAAGCTTTCCTGGCTAGCTACCACCCGCCCGCTTGAGTCAGCCGCCAAACGACTCGTCGTGTTCCGGCTGGGGGCTTGAGAGCCAGTGCTTTCTTTCTTACCTTCTTCTCATTTCCTAGCCGACAACGCATCAGTGATACCTTTGGGCTTGCTGATGTCCATGTGCGACGGTGGCCACTTATTATCAGGTGGCTCGTTTGCTCGTTTGTCGGCTATTAACATAAAAAAATGTTCAAGGTATTCAATGTTCAATATCGAATTAGGTTTTTAGGTGTGGTTTATTACTTTTTATATAAATGATGTTAATTCCATTAAAAAGTTTGTAAAATGATTCATATAAAAACTGAAGAAATTCGTAATTAGAAATCAACAATATCTGAATTGTAAGTCTACTCATAGAACCAATAAAATAACACGACCACATACTTATCTTTACCTAATGTGCAACACAGTTTAAAGACCCTAAAAATATTTAAAAAAACAATCATTGCATACATCGGTCGGACTGCATTTTTGGGCGCAAGTTCTAGAGTGCGCGCATTCGTCTCTCTCACCGCGGTGTGTTAGAGCGAGATGGGTCAAGTGCGCTTGACCTATGCGCTTGCACCGACCGATTTTGGCAGCTCGTGTGTGTGGACGAGCCGGCTACAGGGTACGGTAGGCGACAATGCTTCTGTGATCAATGATGAAGATATCTTTATTTGAGTTTTTACAACCTTGTCATAGTATCTTTCCTTTGTTTTACATAAATCAATTGTAGCTTATAATTTATACATTTTATTTGCAACGAAAAATAATTAGTTCATTGTTGTTCTCTCAAATTAATATTGTGTCCTGTTATGTGGGCCCAATGAAACTTTTTTCAATTAGTTTTCTTATCTGCAGTCTTGATCATCTAAAAGCTTTGTACAGTAAATAGTTTAGGCCTCAAGTTTTAATAGACGCTACTTTTGAATTAGTTATCTGAGTATCAAACAGATATTTTGTCGTTGGGCTCTACAATACAACTCTTCATTCCTAGTGAGACAGAGGTAGTTCATTATAACCTAGCGTTTTAAGCATTTGCTGATTTTAATATAGCTTATCACTTAGTTATTAGTCAGTACTTGAAGATCTGCCATCCTGAATTGGTAATGTGCATAAGAAAAGCAAACAGCGTTTTATTAATTTTCTTATTAAACTGTAGTTCATATTTCACAGTTCATATGTTTAAAATGCAATTCTTGAAAACTTCAAGAAAATCTGTACAGGCATATTCAAGCCTATTTTAAATAAAACATTGCAGGTAGAGAAAATGTATTATTGATTGTATCTTATCAGTAATATTTATTTGCATTGTTTTTTAATAAACTGTGACATGTATTTTAATATCGTTTATTTATAAAATTGTTATATATCTATTGCAACTTCGGGAATTCCGCAAGAGTCGGCGTTTGGCCCTTTATTTTTTAATGTTTTCGTTAATGACATACCATATATTATTGATCATTCCAAAATATAATTTTTTGCCTATGGCCTTGAAGTAATGAAAAGAGTAGCAAATATTAGATACAAAATTGCATCAGAACGACCTTGAATATATAAGTGGTGTATTAAAAATAAAATGTACTTAAACATTTCAAAATGCACCACATAAAGTTCACGATGGAGCGCTATGAACTGATGACGGATTATTTCATAGCTGGACAAAAACTAAAAGAGAAACTAAAAGTAACAACCATACGGGATCTTGGCGTCTTAATAGACGTCCAACCTACCAGCTACAGAACAGTGTAATCGAAAGTGTTCAAAAAAACTTCTATGTAGCCTAACATGCCGCTTCGAAACACCAAATATATCTTACGCAGATAAAATAAGACACTTTAACCTCGACTAACTGTTCAAGCGCCGCCGATTTTTACACAAATGGACAAATGGTGGCATAAATTGTCCGTCCCCAATGGGTAGATTTTAACACCACGTTCCCTCGAGAGTACCGAGGAAACAGTGCAAATTATTTGAAACCACAATATGTAAGACAAATGTTGGTGGTTCCTCACCGGTGTCCTTATATCTCGAGTGTGTAATGATTGTGTTGAAAAAGACCCGGATCTTAACATTCATTTTGACATCGTACTTAACTTTTTGATAAAACAAAAAAATGGACTTATCCTTGTAATGATTTTTCGACAAATTAAAAACATGTACTTCATAATGACAGTTTATATATTCGAATTTTTTATGACTTTAAAGATTATTATTATTATTTTAGTTTTGATTTTA
>PDGT01000052.1:1227877-1266763 GCA_003671415.1 Megathymus violae
ATACCCATTGTAACACCAACGTCATTTTGTAAATGATTTATCTATATTATTATTATATTTATCTTATCTATATTTAGATCACTTGTTGAACTAATCAGGGAGTCGCTATCCTATAAATTTACGCAAACAAATTATAATTGGAGGAGTTGGCGGCTTACTCCATAATTGCGTAGAGGGCGCCTTGGAGTGGCGAGCGACGTGCTGGCGACTATTTATTTAAAAGTAATTGAAACTAAACTTAATAGATAGGGTTAGATTTCAGGGGTTTTGTGGTGTTGTTTCATAATAATGTAGGGTTGAGGAAACTGATTTTCTATCGCTAATTAATTGTGTGATTTCGTAGAGTTATTTGTGCCCATACTTGTAGTCTATCTGCCATGCTGTAATGATGTTTTAATTACAGTTAAAAAGTATAATGTCCGTGATGATGTAAGTTTAAAATCATACGTTTGAAGCATGTTTTCTAACATTTAATTTTGCACTTTTTTTTGTAATGTTACCAAATTTTATCTCATTGTTCCAGTACAAACGCCGTGGTGCACTGTAATCCGAACCTACATGTACAGTGTTCCTATCCTCTAGTACTTAAAATAATGATCGCCTTCACCCGACACGCACACTTCCACACGTACCCCTACATGAATACACACCGATACAAAGGCATGTTCACGCGTTGGCGAGTACGCTATGCTTGTAAAATTATAGTGCATCAATATATTTTTTATAGTTTTTAAAAGTTAAAATTGAATTGGGTGTTAATCTATGTTCTGTAATGTAATAGAATTATTTTATGCGTAAAAGTTACCAAGGCAGTTTACAAAATTATCTAGACCTCGAAGACTTATTCTTTTATAGTAAAAATGCACAGGCACATGAAAACGGTTGCAAATGAATAGACTTTTTACATTTAGCACGTATTCGTTAAAAGTGACACGATATGAACAAAACTGGACCTGCTCCATTTACATGACTAAGGAACGGTCAGAATGGCATCAATTTGAACAATTTGAAGAGTAATCAAGCACTTTATAAGCTGGTAAACTACAACTCGTTTCCGAACTATATACTCCACGAATACTAAAAAAGTTTAAATCCGTAGTCGACCACGTGTCAAATGTGGTCAAATTTAGATTAGCAAGTACCAAATTGTAAAGAAGATCATTGAGATCTATTTCTTTACAATGTTTTTCTTCTGCGAAGTAATTAAACATCACTTTTATAATTTCTAATAAGTGCATAATATTAAGTGTGATGTAGTGATTCGAACTCAGATCAAGCTTCTACGTTAGTGCCAATGATGAAATCACTAGATGAATAAAATAATGTCAGTGCGGATATTACAATCAAAATCAGTACTCGTATGTATTTACATTTACTATTATATGTACATTATATGTACTTACATTTAAGTACCAGAATATAGTAGCAAGCAGTAGCGTTAAATGAAAAGTCTCAAACTATTCATAAATGTACTTACGCATTTACATTTCAAAAGTGAGAGCGGTGGTTAGCCAACTTTTACCTCGGCCATTTTAAATTTATTAATATGCCGACGAGTACTTCAAAGGTAGCGTTTAAAACTTTCATGTAATTTCAGCGATGTTGTGTGAAGCTAAATATTGTTTTAAGAGAATCTGATTAACTACATCGTTTTAATCAACAGTAAATATTTATGTAATTATTTCGTTCTGGTACAAATAAGTTTGAAGCGTATACTGCGTGATATTGAGGTACATTTGTTTACTTTTGTTGGTATACAAATTTCGCTTGAAACAATATAACAAACAAAAACTCTCCGACCTTATATATACCTATATACTCTAAATCTGAGAAGTGACATCAGTATGTATTGAAAAAGTCGGAGAAAAAAACAACGTACACAAATATGTACTGAAACTTAGCTTAAGTAATAAAAAGCTATTCACAAAATCTATTGTAATTTAATAAAAATAAACTATATTTTTTTTACTTTTGTTTTCCTTATCATTAAATTTATATTTTTAGAGATATTAATACATATAGGAGTGTATATTTCAAATGTTCTCATGAAAAAAATACTGAAAACTGTCACCTTTGTTACGCGAACGCATCATACACCACAAATTATTGCCAAAATTTCCCTTTGCCCTTCTTGTCAGTGTGTGAGTGATGTTAACACAGAGAAACGGCGCGCGCGCGCAAGCTGGTGTTAGTGCAAGCCGGTTCGAAAAGTACATTTAGGGTACATACCTATACTGCTTAGCTATTTATGGATAGGTATGGGGTTTGCATTTTTGGGGCGACGCTTGCGCCGTTACTGTGCGACTCTGTATCGTGTCTACCTACATACGTCTGTCTGTCTTACGGTGGTGGTACCTGCAAGTACTAGCTATCCTTGTATAATTAGTGATTACGATTAAATACAATATGAAGACTGTATACGTCGATATAAAAATTTACTAGGAGAAATACAACGTCAATTATACGTAGTTTTATCGCAGAATGAGATCTCTATCAGGAAACTTTAGGTAGGATAGTTTTCTAAGTCAACAAATAAGTACATCAATTATTCATTTACTGTTTATAGACAAACGGTTTATGTTAATGGTAAGTGATCAGCGAAGTCAAGGAACTCAGGGTGTTAGTCAGTTCAAATAGCTGATTCGACCATAAGATCAGATCGGCAGTATTAAAAAACCCACCAGCGCTTCGGTGACGCGGTCTTGTTAGCTGGTCCCGGTAGTTATCTTTATGTCAGAGGCCTTTTCGGAGCTCAATTAATACTCATGAGGAAGACTTCAGGTTTGTTAAACAGTGAGAGAAGATATATGACCTATAGAATATTGGCGCCTTGCAAGGTGAAAGAATATAATATTGATATTATTTTTATGCACGATTTGACTACGTTAGCTAGGTCAGGCCTCATAAAAACATCCATTTCTATTAGATTAATATTAAATTTCTTTGCAACTATCCGCTAGCACAATGTATGATGGTATATACTTCTATACATGCATAGAACCTCCCTCCCTCCCACAAAGGAAAACATGCATTTATGATGAATAAAAGTATATACCGACATACATACCGCCACCAATGCGTGTTTCGCTCCGAAACAGAGCATTCTCCATCCATTACTGTCTATCTGTTTGTCAAATGCATTCCATTTTCACTGATGTAACCTTATCGATCCTGTAACTATGAGCGAATATGCGATGACTTGGTGGAATATACCTAGATGTCGCTAGTTGACCTGCGAAATTTTTGAAAGAACCATTGTTACCTACCTACTTAGTTCTTTAATAAACTATAGGGATGTTATGAACATATCCATTTCAGATCTGGATACGGAGGTATGAATAATATTTTACCGGTTTCGGTTACGTTTACGGATATGAAATTATTTCGGATTATCCGATTGTTTCGGATAATTTCGGTTAGCTACGGATATAAGATGATGTAATGTACAAGGTAACACTTTGACTTTATTTCTAGGTATTATCCGGTATTATAATCATAGAAAAGAACAGTGGCCTTAAAAATTTGATAATAAAAACTGTCTAAAAATGAGACCTCCGCGGTGCATCTAGTGGTCTAGTGCATCAGCTCGACCGACGAAATCCTGCCATAACGTGTTTCATTTAGCCTGCCCTACCCGAAATTGTTGGTGACTTTTTATCGGATTCGGTTACGGTTGCGGATAAATTTTTATTCAGATATCCGGTACGTTCGGTTAGGTACAGAGCTCCCCAACATCCCTAATAAACTACACCGATTGTTCTCGATTTCTGAGAACTGCTGTAAAATGTTTAGTAAAAACACAATTAAGTTGAGTGGTATTAAATGTAAATTTATGTACGTACATGAATAAATTATTTGGATTTTGCCACGACCACTGAGTCGCTATAGAAAGCAAGTAAACACTAGAACGTTCCGAGTGATTGCCAGTGTAAATATTCCCTGGAAGTGGAACAAGAGTTTAATGCCACAGATATGGGTTAAGCAGCTCTCGACCCAGTAATAATAATGTTTTTTCGACATTAAATACTGTTATTCATTGAACCATAGATATATTCTACATGTTAGGTATAGTTTTGTGTTTTGAAACACGAGGAATATCTACACAAGATAGTATAATGTTGGAGTAATCAAGTGTCATAGCATATATCATTCCTAATGGGAGTTCACATCTATCATTATTCAGTGCGACCATTTTACATTTCAAGTCGAAGCAGTCAGTACATTTTTGAAAATACAAAGAAAATTGATTTAGCAATTTTTTTTTTTACAAAAAGCTGGGATAAAAATTAAACATATTAAACGTTAACACACTCACACCCTCGCACTAGGATTCCCTGTGTTGCGGGTGGCATGGACATACACAAATATCATCACATCACATGTACCCGAGAACAAACAGTTATCTGTCACGTAAATGTCTGCCTCGGCCGGGAACCGATCCCGGGACCCCTCGCTCGGCAGGCAGGGTCACTACCGACTGGGTTATGAAGACGACAAGAAGCAGTAGAATGAAAATTCGATTCACCATAAATCTATGCAAATAATAAAATAGTAATGGAGTAGAATTTTTGTCTTTCTTTTCATCCCGGGAAATGGGACTATCCAGGGGATGTTTTTTAAAGCGGAACGAAGGTGGATTAGTAATAGTAAAACATGGAACTAACTACCTATGAATAGACTAACTTACGACAGGAATATAATATCAACCAACAAACATTTATGAATTACATTTGGAAATAAAGTAGAGGCACCGTGGCACCATGGCAGCGTTTCCAGTACAAATGATTAAAAGAATTGGAAAATCAAAATGTCGGAAATTATCATATTGTAACAATTGCTATGTAACTACATTCACTTGGAGTAGTTAACTTGCGTTTCGAAGGTCCTTGAAGTAATACCGCTAGCAGGGCCACCAAACTGAAGACCGCGCCCGGAAATGATAAACACAATTGACTACTTATGATTGACAAAAACTATTTGGATATAAGCGCTTTTTACTTCGTTCAGTGGTATACTGAAATTGGTTGCGGCAGCGGAAGACGAGATCGTGGTAGGAGTTGATTAATGTTAGACGCCTCTTTAATTAGTGTAAGTGCCTTGTGCGGTACTGATTAATAAATGAAATGGTTATTAACCTAGTTTCATGTCAATATTAATAACGACATACAGTAATATTCCTCCGACCTTTACGGTATCGTGAATGTCGGCATTATGAATAAGGAACCCAAACGGTTCAGTAGTTCCTGAATTATGTTGCGGACATACAGACGGGCGCAAATTGCTCTAATAGGTTCCGCTCCAGTTCGCGTTTTGAATACAGACAGAAATTAGGGCTCGTCTGGCTGGGTTGGTAGTTTATTGAAATTAATATCAAATATAATTTACTCTTCAATTACATCATTAGTAAAACTTGCAAAGCTAAAATTCTTGAAATTCAAGACGGTTTCTTTTGTTAAAATATTTGTCATTTGTATTCACCATTGAGAATCCAATATTATATTTATTATTTTATTACGCATATATACTTTCGAATGTAAATAAAATAAAATAAAAACATAAATAAAATGTGAGTCTGCCTCGGTAGTAATATAATAAGTAAATAACGCTCATTTACCCACAGACCCGATATAGCATACTCCAATGAAAACGACCGGAATACCGGTGTACGAATGTTTAAAAGTCGCATGAACGTTTACAACGGAATATATCCAAATAGAAGAACCACCGAGGACAATAACCACCGGGCACTCTACTAACCGCGCGGCGGAGACATTTCTATTTTGTTACAACATTTCTCACCGACATAGTTCCAATGCACCGTTCGTTTACTAAACATTCAACAGAAGACAATGGTGCTTAGTCGTACAACCGGTGAGTTTCAGGTAACCATAGCGTGACGTTTACGGTTGTGGTATAATGGAAACCAGAGCCTTGCGTTGAATGTAGTTAAGTAGTATAAGGAAACCGTAGACTCCGCGTAGTCAACGTGAAACGATGTGCGGTTTAAATTGCGCTTCAAATTTTGCACGTTGCTAAAACTCCTTGTGAAAATTTAATAAGCTTGTTTTAAAAAATGGCTTATTGAATATAATTTTAATATTATATATGTCGAGATGACTGTTACAAAATATAATACTAAATTGATAGGACATATCAAAAGTTCCAAAGAAAGTTTGGAAAATGAAATAATTGAATTTCAAAAATTTTGCACGTAAAATTTACGAAATATACTAAAATTAAAATATTCAGTACAGTATTTTATCAGAGCTATATTTCACTTTATGTTTTGTTCAGCAACTGCTAACTAATCTTTGACTTTTCGTTATGTTTTTGTTATATTTACATGAAATTCTTATCGATTCCATATTAAGTTGACTATTACGTGTAGTTCAAGAGCACAGTAGAATCTATACTAGAAGGAAGACAGCGGAATGCGGTAAGCACTTATGTCACTAGGGATGTCTGTAAGAACACTAGATACGCTAGTGAAATAATCGATATACGTCAGTATCACTCACAAGTCGATTGATTTGAATTGCAACTGTGTAATGGATGAAATATTATATGGATGAAACACAATCGCTTTCCTAAAATTTTATGGGTCCAATAGCAATGATATTGTAAGTATCTCTCAGTAATATGATATAATAAAATTTCGTTCGTTTTAAGCGAATTTAGCCTTGCGAGTTAAACATGATGAGGAAAGAATTTTACCGCAAATTATTACCTGGTCCTAATGTAGAATATTTCTCTGTTATAGATTAATGTTATCAGATGTCTTTGTTGACGAATGGCCAATAGACAACTCTGGATAACATGAAACTATAGTTACTGGGCAAGGCCGGTCTGCGATATAAGAAATTCGAATCGGAAGCGGGCACTATTGTGCACTATACAAGTATCCTCTTGTTAGATAAAGTAAGTTGTTTTTATTGAAGCTTCGAGTTCTGTTTTAATAATAAAATAACATTTATTTTAGAAATAAGCTTTTTAGAAATCACTCGTTGAATATAAAATATAAATAAGTGTAATAAAATAACAATATTATTATAGTAACTTGTATTTATGTAAACACTACATTGAATAGAATAAAATATAATTTTATACGTAATTTATTTATTATTATTATTATCGTTATGTTATTTAATAATTGTTACTGATAGGCCCTATATTATGATATAGTCATCAATGTCCAGTCGAAATCAAGGAATTAGAATTTTCAAATAGATGACAATGTGCTCCATTTGTAAGATGAACGTTTGCTAACAAAGGAATTTTAGAAACTCTACGGTGAACGTGGGCGGACAAAAGTTTGTGTAGACATTTTTACTCACCTTTATTCATATTGTTGAAGTTTTGTGTGAATAATCTACAGGAATAATAATGAAATACGTATTACACGATGTGACAATATGTTCTCATATTGTCTCAGAGGACGAGAAAACGGGGTCGAAAGTTGGTTGAAATTTCTCACGTACACTCTCACACACGTAGTCTCTTTTACTCTATACACTTAACTGAATCTTTTTATCGAATCTTTCCTATTTTAAGAAACATTTGGCGATCTATTTATAATATAGATAATAAGAGTCATGAGTGAAACTGAATTTACACCGCCTCGACGACCAGACCAAATCACTGACATTAAACTTTTCCTTATAATATTAGCGTTATTTTTATTGCCAAGTGGAATTCATTTTACCGAAAAATGTTTGCATGGTTTAATTTAACATTTAATAAAACATTGTTAATTCAATTAACACAAAATAGAATAAAAAAATGGCGTGGTAAGTGCAGCTGTCAATTCCATATTAACGTGCAGTAAATATGGTATGAAATGTTGAAATCTATTTTAAGTTATTTTTTACAGAGAAGAAATTAAGGTAGAATTATAGAAGTCTACAATGAGATAAAATATAGGATTGCAGCATAATGCATTGTGCTGCATTTTTTTCTTAATTTTTCCTGTATAGTCGGCATTAATGTCAAGATTAACATTTTAAATATTTCATTGTATTTCCTTAAGACAAGGTTAAGAGACGACGCATAATTGGAATGTTCGTTACAAATGTAGTATGGTTTACAATTATCCAACATTCCTGAATACCTGGTAACGTTTACATTTACTAGGCTCAAAAAAGGCTCAAAACGCATAAATTATTAGTATGTAATTTATGGAATAAAATTACACTAGAGTACCAACAATATTATTTAGAGTCCAAAATAATAAATAGTTCTGGTTATGTCCGATAATATATTGTCTTTTTATTTTAATTTCTTTAAGCCTCTGCATATTGTTTTGATGTGCTAGGTACCATGTAATCGACCAGCATCCTATATTACTTGAAGCAAGCGTGGTACATAAAATACTTGGAGCTAAAATAACAGTAAATACTTGTATACCCCTGGAATTCTCGGTAATAAAACCCAACATTGTGAAATATTTTTGCACGCCCGGCAATAAAACTTATTTGAGATCTTTAGAAAAGCTAGTAATAAATTCCAACGATTTGAATGTTTTTAGCATTCTGTTTGAGCTGTAGTGAGTAATATCGTAGTCCATTAACACACCAAATCTGGTATTTCGTCCATTACTTTAGTCTAATTTTATGTATATTATAAAACAGTGTATATGTGTCGGATTCGCGTTATGTTATACGATAATATAATTATATAATGCTACAAGTATAACAAACTAGATCCACAAAAGACCCGGCTGTATGTTTGTTATAAAGTTATGCATACAATTTGAATAAAATAACTCAATGTTATTATAAAATTTGAGAGTCCAAAAGACTTTGTTTTACGTTAAAACGTAAATAAACTCGGTATCGTTTAGTTTGGACATATTGAGTTCGTCTAATAAATTCCGTAGCGTTGAACTGAGTACCTACGAACTATCTACGAACTAAGTCTATGAATAGAAATGATAATGGGTCTACGGCTCATAGATTCTACGGTCGTAGTCGGTCTGTAGTGACTAGACGAGCTACGAGAATATTGATCTAGGCGTTTTGATTTGAAAGACTCGTATTGGACTGCAGTAACCTTGGGCAATGCTTTAAAAGCGAAAAAGTTATCATTTATTTATATACTCTTTTATATATATACATTTAGATATTATGTACGTTAGAGCGAGTTGATAAAACCTACGCGCGTTAGATATCATTTATTTCAATCGATATAGTCGCCATAGACGATAATTTTGGATAGTCTATGGTAAACGTCAACTGTCAGTTATGTCAGACGTTAAGCGGCACTTATTCTCAAGGCTGCGCGTGCGTCGAACATGCGCAATGATTTGGAAATTAATCAACATGGCGGATACTAATACCGTGTCTACGGAGTTTAATCCGTGTGAATGTCCGACACACTCACACACACTTGTATCTTTATCCGAGGTAAATAATTACATTACACGTATATCGCAACTAACTAATGAACATTATCAACGTCCAGGTAACATTCTGTATTTACAAATAAGATGAGTAAGAGGAAACGTTACGTTCATTATATGTACATCATCAATCTTAATGAAGTAAACATCAAATATTTTCTTTATTATTACAACAAGCTTATTATAGTCAGCTCAGTGGTTTGAACATCGATCTGTACGGGAAATTCCAGTTCCGATCCTGCACATTCTTCTAATTTTTATAATTATGTGCGTGTGATGTGATCAATCATAACTTGCTGATGAAGTTGAAGTAAAACGCTGTGAGGAAACCTTACTTGAAAGCTCTCCACAATATTATCAGAGGTGTGTGAAGTCATAAAAAACCCCACTGTGATTCCCCACTGTGTTCATTGTGAAAAACTGTCACCTGGAACACAAGTGCATAATAATCTCTTACTACTGTACACATCTAGAAATATCTCTGTTGTACTTCCGCTTAAAAGTACTCGCCTCCTGTAGCGAAGACGGGGAAGACAATGAAGGTAGATTAATTTATCAAAACATGAATACGGTGACTCTTTATACTTTTATAAGAAATATTGCAATACAATACTTGTCAGGGCGCATTATCTTGAAGAATGCTTATTTGTAACACAATATAAACCTATTGTGTAGTGAACAGTACTGTGAATTTGAATGTATTAAAAAAACAACGGTAAAGTGTTCTCCACGAAATTAATCAAAGGATGATTCAATGCGACACACATATTTCTTTTTACAATTTGAAAACAAATTCTTTTCAAGTGTATCTTGTTCCGAATCATTTGCACATTGTCTCGCGTCCAATCTTTACGAATAATGTTCGGCAAACATAATATTGTCATCGTTACGCGAGCGTTCAAGGTATTTTCAACTCTCTGTCAGTGCAAATAAGACGTCAGGTGAGTTATGGATAGTGTTACGTCAATCTTTGTGATACAGCATCTTTGTTACCCGGCGTTTGTTCGCAAACTAACGGTAATTCAGGTTTGGAAAGCTACGAGCATGTAGAAATGAGGTTCTGTAGCATTCAGATATATTGTGTAGTATGAGAAGCTCGTGTGCGCATGACGAAATACAATACGAATAGCAATACGAGAAATAACTGTTTGTTACGCGCCGACATTACAACTTTACAGGGCAGATCTCGTAATGTAAATAAGTAATGTCGCCAGCATTCTTATTACTTACTCAAGGGATAAAATTGAGCACGAGTTATCGCAAAATGTTTTCTGTCTATAGCCAATGAATGAATAGACGCACGGCTGATGGTAAGTGGCCACTGCCGCCCGTGAGTATCAGTGATACCAAAGCCATCGCAGTTTTGTTGGTCAGGCATGATCCCGTTAACCGCCTTTTTAACTACCTTTCCGATACTACAGTTGAAGCACTTAAAAATATTTCACAGTTGATTCAAAACAGAGGGTGTTGGTTAGTCGAGCGCGGGAAGAGCTGTGCTATAAGCACCGAGATTAAATAAATAGATAAACAGACTGGCGACCAATAGCAGGGGAATGTTGCTCAATGGCTTTGTCTATTATTCAGCCAGGTACCCTAGTAGTAAGGGGCTTGAATACAAAAGATGGAGTCCCTTACACAGCAAAGACGTTCTTAGTTTTTAATTTAGTTTATTTTTTATTTCCTTTAATACGTTTAATTTTGTAGGTAGTTAAATAATTGTTTCTATATATATTCTGTAAGTAATGATAAAACTATGTCCAAATCTATCATCTACCTTTTTAGTACTTTATACTTAGTACTTTGTACTAAATGGATACAGAAAGAGAAATATACTAAATTTATAAAACATTTACCACTAGTGTTGTAGTAGAAATCAGATGTGGTAGATTTTCACCGCTTTTTCTGGGTTCAAAATATATACTCGCATGAAAAAAATATTGTATATTTCAAGGAGAAAGAAACGAATCGTTGCCTGTAGTGCAATGATGATAGATGTCAACTGCATGCGGACTGTTCACCTCCACAATAGATAGCTTTACTTCCATTACTACAGTACATGCAATAGTTTTTTTTAACGTAGTAATCGCACTTAAGAAAACTTTGTTGGGTGCGGTGTTTATACATTATATTGTCGAATGAAGTTTAAGCTTTTTTACCAATAAAAATATCAAGCACTATCTATTTTGTTTGTTGCAAGAAGAGTCCATTTTACCTTGAACTTTCAAAATATTAGTTAAATCCACAAGGGGGCACTACCGAGACTTTACCGTGTACTTTGAGGTAGATAAATGTTTCTATTAATTTTAGAACACGAAACCCCACTCTCCTTCGAGGAGATCCGTCGTTCGCACACACAGCATACACGTCAGAACCGCGGCCGGACCCGATGTGTGATCGTAATAAACACATTTCGCTATCTCATTCCCAATATATTCTTGTTAGAGCTCTCGAACCCAGACGCTAACGAGAGAAAGCGGCCACCGCGCCCGCTTCTGCGAAATTGAGAGAGTTAAGATAGATTTAAGGTCTCGTGAACCTTATACCTACAGTGCACAGTGTACACTCAGGGTGCTTATGTAATGCGTATTGGAACACTAGAAAGTTGCGTTTCAACGCCCATAAATCACCTTGCCGCTCGTTGCTGTATTCGCCGGTATCATTTTTCTCTTTGTGGTTTCTTTAGAGGGAACTAAATATCTGTATTGTAAAATGTAAAATTGTTACATTTTAATTCTTATAATAAAACTCTGGCTCTGTCTGGATATTAAACTTATTGATTTAAGTTCATATCGATGTAGAATCCAGAACTACATAGTATTATTGTATATTATAGCATTACATGGAAAATTAATAGTTCTAGGTTACTTCAGCTTATTTCTATATCTTACTTATTAAAGAAATGATAGATTTTTATGTCTATACGATAAATTATATCCTGCTATTAGATAAAATGGTTGTGTTCTCACAACCAGCATCAAAAGGCGTGCTACATTAAGCGTTCCATAAATATGTATTGTATTTATGTCTATTTTATAACTTTCGGCTAGACTTGAAAAATATATTATTAAGATATGATTTAATCCTCCGTAAGTGAGTCACAATTGTATTTGAAAGATTTTGTTTATTAAATCAAATGACCAATGCGTAGCAAGTTCTTATAAAGGTATAAAATGAGTGTAACCTTTAGGGGTTACTGGTAATTCGCTCTCGTTTCACTTTGAGAAAACAGTGAAAAGAGTTATAGAATCAATTTTAAATAAATGAATCAGGAATTCCTTAAATATTTCATATTTGCCTCGTACACTCAAACTTACTTTGTTAATAATTGTTTATGTTTGTAAAAATAACATGAAAATGTGTGCAACAGTTTTGGCGATAATCGCAGTCAGACAGGTAAATAAAAGCAGTATTGTAATATCTATAAAAAAGTGATATACCTGTACATTTACAGTTGTTAAAACATGAATTAATATTATCAGTGCCTTATGATAACGCAGACGGCAGCTCAAAAGTTGGAAAGCCACGATTTAAAACATTTTTGCGAGGTACTTGCGAAAAGGCTTAAGATAGGGGATAAGTAATGTAACTTTTTTGCGGACAAGCCGAAAGGCACTTAAATTTTGATCGATCGCTCAGAGAGGCATCGCTCAAAGACGTTCGGAAAAATATATTTCATGTACCAACTGAAAGTTGGGTGGAGATTGATGGCCACCGGGTAACTTTTTGGTCGACTAATATTAGTCAAATGGATGATAATAAATCAATGTTTTGAAACGAAGAGAAAATTTTCTGGTCAGCTGATGCTGTTTTATTTAACGAAATATCGAAGTATAGTCGATTTTTTTTCATTTAGGTATTAGGAAAAAAGCAAACGGTAATAAATCATCTAAGTAGTGGTAGCCTAATGGTTTGAACGGAGGTCTTCCGTCGGGTGACTTGAGTTTAAATCCTGTACTCACCTCTAATTTTTCAAATTATGTGCGTATTAAATATCACTTACTTCCGACATAGTGAGGAAACCTAAACCTATGAGTTCCCCATAATGTTGCCAAAGGTATGTGCAGTCTGCCACTGACCAGTGTGATGGAACTTTACCCTCGTCATCGTGAGACGAGATCAGAGAGTGCTGGACAATATGGGTTATAATAATGATGATAATATGTTCCCCAAAAGCTTATGTTATTAAATGTTATAAGATTTTCGGTATTGGTACGACAGCTGGTATTAGCAAACTGTTCTTGTAGATACTTTGTAACATGTTTCATTTACTACAGGAGTCTCATCATATTTATTACAACATAAATCATGCAGTAACATAACTTCTAACTGGCGTATGTTTCAATTTCAGTATGTATTTGCTTAATAGCTAATTACGATAATGGGTTACGAGAAGATCAATATTGGATGCTTCTAAGAAACTTTTAAATATTTTATAACAATCTATAAAATTTGTATATACAAAGATTCTAGATGAATACAGCGTGTTCAAATTGCGAAAGTATTAATGTTTTATGAAGCCAAAGGTAACGGTTCTGTAAATTTAACAGGCCATCGTAGAAGAAAAGCGTATTGTTTTTTTATAGTATCTACATATAAATTATTGCCTGCTGTTACAGTCTTTAATAAATTTAAAAGTGTATAAGGTTTGCATCCTTTCAGATATAAGAAAAAACTGCTTACATGTCTTTTCCTAGCGGTGCTTACAGTATCAATATAGTAGGTAGTAATTTAAAACTACTAAGCGTTACAGAATTTGATTATTAAATAGTACATATAGTAATGGACCTGGAATAGGGTCTTGAGGGACTTTGAGGTCATCATAACAAATTCTGGCTACCCATAATAACGATTATTTATGTACCATATAATTAATTGAAATTAATTTTTACCCTTTTCAAAACGTCCACATTATTTTAAACGTGGCACAGGTGTACGAACCGACAACAATACGTTAATTAATTTCTACGCCCAGGTGCTCTCACTAGAATCGTTAGTTAATAATAAAAAGGCTCTAATAAAAGAAAGACAATCACTAGTTTTGTTTAATATCTTATAAAATTATCTTGTTTCGTAAGTCATTTCGTAGTTCATATTGTCAGTAAAGCGTTTTTTTTGTTTTTCTAAATCATGACAAAGATATTTTAAACGTAGCAAATACCTCGATTTTTTATTTTTATGTTGTAATATTTTTTATCATCATCAATTATAAAATATGTGATTATAAAATATGTGTATAAAATCGTATAATGAAAATTATAATAGTTCGGTTTCCAAATCACAGTCGACGTAAATGTTAAGTTTTTGTCAAATGTCAAATTTCACCTCCAAAAATGTTCTCTGTGCCACTGTATTTTAACCGTGATCTTAATCCATGCCACTAGTTGACTAGCTTATTTTAAGAATTATATAATTAAATATTTTGTCTACGTAGTTGATAAGTTTCATGTAGGTATCTGGCCTTTACTTTAGCTTTTTAGTGTTAAGAAATACGTGTTTGATTTATTTTTTGCATCTTATTTGATGCCGCCGTCAAATACTTTTTGCATGGCAAACTTAATACCACAAGATAACAGTAAATAATTTGTTACTTTTCCCGTTGTAACAAAGTGGAAACATATGAAGGTTGAACACTACTCCACAATTCTCGAGTACGGAGAAAGCTTCGAAATTAGGTTCCATTTGGCAGCAATGCAGCTAAAATGTCCGTTGATTGCGCGTCATTACCGACCGCGGTGTGCCATTACTTGCACGTTGAGTTATTACGGCGTGACGGTGTACGGTGGGGCGGTCCCAACGCTGCTGGGTACCTCTCACGTTGATGTATTTGAATTTAACTTTCAAATACTTGACAGTTAAATTTCTCCGTGCACTTGAAATGTGAATAAGTGAAGTCACCGATACATTTATCGTTAAATAGCGATCATTACGCTTTGTGGAAGGCTTTGAAGTGATTTAAAAATCGTCGTGTAAGCCGACTCGAGCAATCTGTACTGAAGCAACATGATATAGCGTATTTTATAGTAAGAGATCGCAAGCGGTCAGATGTAGGGCTTCTGGTAACAGCTTTTCCATTACAAGTATCTTACCCGTGTACATTGGGAGTTGACCAAATTTAATTTCTCATGCCTCTTCTATTATAGCAATATTTATCAGAATATTAAATATATTGTGTCGGTAATCGTCGGTGAACTGTGACGGATATATGACGAAGATGTGGATACAAAACGCCAGTTGATAGACGCACTTGTAGGTCGAAATGAAATTATAAAATCTTGAAAATAAAAATATCTACCAGCGTATATGTATTGGGTAACGTCTGTCGACGACCTTGTAATTTGTAAACGATACGATAAATTAACGTTATATCCATACATTGCTTTCTATTCTTATGTAACTAGTCGACAAACGAGCAGATGAGCCAGTCGATGGTAAGTGGTCACCGTCGCCCATAGACAGTAACACCGAAGGCATCGCCGAAATGCTGCCGACCGAAGAAGAAGCGTGGGCATTATTCGGGATATCATTAGTGGGCTCTCCGACATTTCACGTCAGTTTTAGAAGGAGGGCGGTAGCAGCTAGACAGTTGGGTAAAATACCCTACCACCATGCAAATAACGTCGGGATTAAACTGGGTGGTACAGAATCCAGAGACTCCCAATAGGAGAGACCGTGCGCCATAGCTTCGTCGGTTGTTCAGCAGGGAGCACCCCGAGGAGAGGAGTCCGGATTGGACTCAAGGGTGGACGGAGCCCCGTACACCCTATTTCTTAGAATGAGAGCACGTACTTTAAACGAAGTACTCTATCATCATCAGTTTAAATATATTTTAAATTCCTTACAAATCGTATTGAATTACCAAGTCCACAACTGCTGAGGTGTTTTCGGTCCACCAAATTGAATATACGAATTACCGTCACGACCGACAAGTAAACAAGGCTTTACGGCTAATATAATACGATGATAATATCACTCGTAAACTTTTAACTTTAGTTTTTATTGTCAGCTCGTTGTGGGGAGCTTTCGGCGGGTTAGACGTGCTGAGAAATTCCATGGCATTAAGGTTGTAACGTGTAATTTTGGAAACGAAATATGACATTTGTATATTTTTTTAAATATGAAAGTAGCAAAATGATGTGCAGAGTAAAGTTGTCATTGCAACCGGTGGACTTCTGTAATCGACAGCAAAACGATTACATTTTTATTTGTTTCGTAAAGCTACGTTTATCATCGTTGCCCTCACAAAGCAGCTCTCGGTCACAGGCAATCATCTTCGTAAGAATGGTAGCTAATAAATAATTTATATTAGGAGTCCAGAAGATATTCAGTGTTACTCAAGTTTGAAAATAGGATTTTGGTTGGCGGCGATGCTCTCTAAGGAGGCCTTTTATCTCAGTTATCAGTGTTAGACTTGATAGGACTGTAGTCATATTAAAGTTAGGTTTGTGTGCTCCCCTTATTCTTCAAAGTGCGTTAAAGGGTCCAATACTGTTTTTACGGATTGTAAACAATAATACTGAAATCAATATAAGCCATGAATATAAACCGGTATATTGATATATATAATATAAACCGGTGTATTGATAAGAAATACCTCGAAATAAATTAAATTTTGACGAGGTAAATAGTGCTTTTTCCCATGTATCGCATTGGTTTATTGTACACAATTTAGTTTCACATGCCAAAAAAACGAAGTGTATAGAGTTTACACTACCAAATGTGCAGAAGGTAGGCAAAATCCTTAAATTAAATAATGAAACATTGAATATGGAACAATCCACAGTTTTTTTAGGTGTCACCTTAGATAGTAAGCTCTCGCAGGTAAACTTAGAAGGTCTGTCTACGCTATTAGGAAGATAAGACTGATTACTGATGTAGCGACAGCTAGACTTGTTTATTTTGCCTATTTTCATAGTCTATGGCTTACGGCATCCTAATGTGGGGTAAATCAGCGGACATTGACTCAATATTTATATTACAGAAAAGAGCAATCAGAGCTATATACAGATTAAAGTCAAGGGAGTCATTACAGGAAAAAATTAAAAAAATAGGTGTACTCACCGTAGCCTGTCAGTATATATATAGTAATTTAGTATTTATAAAAAAAATTCGTATAAGCAGAAAAGTGATACACAATCATGAAACAAGAAATAGGCAGAATTTAGTTACATCTTCATATCGTCTTCAAAAGGTTCAACGTTCTTTTCTTGGGGCTTGGAGTTCGTTTTTACAATAAGGTTCCTAAGTTGATACGCGAGTTACCCATTGGAACTTTTAAACGACGCATTAAAATACAACTTATAGGAAAAGCATATTATAGTATAGATGAATATATTAGTAACAAGAATGCCTGGAAATAATAGTGTCGAAACCAGTTCCGCACAGGTTTAAACTTTTGTAATTACCATGTGTTGTTTACAAGATGTGCTGAGGAGTTTCGCCGTTTCTTCTTCTCATTGTTAAAACACCTTTACGAAACGGTGGTAGAAGCAAAAAATGACGTTCGTAAGTGTATTTACAGAATACCTATATGATTAAATTATTTTTAATTTGAATTTGATGATATTAGGCGACTCTCGCATTTGTGCCATGTGCATAAGACCTAATATTTCATACACGGTTTTTTTAAACTCGTGTCATCGATTGTTCTATTATTTTCTAAGGAATGTTGACTTGACGAGAAATGCTTTGAGAGTTTGGAAAACCCAAAAGCAGTACAAAATAGACGGCACAGCTGCCCGCGGGTCATTCGGTTTTGCAATACGGAAGCTAAGAATACCCTCAAAAAGCGAAATACGTAAGATCAACGCGTCTACGGCTGTAAATGTTAACTAATGTATCAGTGTATCTTTATCTAACATTTTAATAAAGTCTTTGCGGAACTATTTTCTCATTATCTCGTGGCCGTGAACATTGGCACGTAACTGTAAGAGGGCGAACAGAGCACCTTATTAAACGGCTTTTTAATTTATTTCGTAGTAAAAACAGAAATGTTTTTAGTGATTAGAGTCAAATTTATACACTGTCTTTTAATATTTATATACCTACTTTGTTTTTTGGATTTTCAAGGTTTTTTAATATTATTATAATTTTTTCATATTTTTTTTATAGGTTTTAAGGTCAAAACTATTTTATATTCTCCTCTGTTTTACGTTATATTGTACTGAACGGCGTTTTAATAAATATTTTTTCATTCTTTCTTTCTTTCAATTTCGATCACTAGGTGGACACTAGTATTAATTAATGGTTACCACATAACCTTGGTCTTAAAGAATGAATAAAATGTTATAAAATCATCCTTCGCGATTGTCCTTTATTTCTGTAGTATTTTGGACCTTACATGGTAGTGGAACCAATTAAGGAAACCATATAAAGCTCGTAAAAGAAGCAATTTTCCTAACGTTAGAAGTGGAACAAATTAATAGAACATGTTATGCATTCACATGTCACATGAATAAAAAATAAGGAAACCGTGTTCTTTGTTTGTGGAAAAATATCTGCTTCTATTTTAACAATTCACTTTTTAAAATAAATGGCACAATATAATTATAAATTACAGTAGAAAATAACCCAGATTTTGTTGACATTTAAACTAAACAGCTACTGCAATACAATTGTTCACGAATTTTCTTCTGCGCGATCCGTTTTAATTATGTCACGACGGAACTGCCGCGGCGGCCATTTTGAAGATAGAATGTAAACATTTGCAAGAAACGCGGGAAAGTGTAGTCATTATTTAAACACATTTGAATACGTAATATACAGATTTAAATATTTATTATAACTTGTGAGTGTCAGTAAAAATATCAAGTGAAGTAAAAAATTCGGTTGTTAAGTAAAAAGTAAATTAAGTAAAAAGTTGTTTGGTGTCCGTACAGTCCTATTTATTTTGGTCCGTAAAGGGCTCCATCTGTCTTTAAGTTGAAACCAACTTCTCCTCCCTTGATCATGAACAATGGACAAGGTTAGGGTATTCCTGTTTAAGAGCATTACGCTCTGTTCAATCCAAGTTTAAACTGTCCTGATTAACTTCCAACCTTCCGATATAATCAATCATTTAACATATTTCGGTTGCAGTACCCAAACGCCAGTGCAGACGCAGATACTGGTCCTCTCGATCTTTTGTCTAGAGCGCCTATAAACTAGCAGGTGATTATCGACTTCAGACAATTTTATTTTTCTGTGATCGTACCTATCAATATAAATGTAGGCGACCGAACTGACCAATATTACAGTAGAATTACATTACTAAGAATGATATATATGACTGCTACGAGAAACTTGTCGTGCTATGACGCTACGGTCTGGTCTACTATGGTCTACAAGTCTACAACTATGATTGTGAGTGAACTTCAACTTTTTATGTAAATAGCCGTCAAACGAGTGTACGGGCCATCTGGTTGCAAGCGGTTAGCGCCGCCCGTTGGCCGTCCGTAAGATCAAAGGCATCACCGACGCGTTGCCAATCAAGACGAAAGAGAGGGACCCTGTTATTTTTAAATGTTTAATTTACCTAATTACCCTAAAGCAACTTTTATTTACGGCACTATCTTTTTACGTTATATTCTTTGATTTTGGACGAAACACCATAACTCTATTCGCATATGTAACAGGCAGAGTTATGTGCATAAAAAAAACTCTAAGTCATCAAAAACTCATAAAAGAATCCGGCGAGGGCCGGGCGACTCCTGCGCAGCGCCGCGCTGCCAAAAATCTAGTCAAACTGGCTCCTATAGTGCATCGCTCTGCGCGACGAATTCGCGTTTGGACAGAGGAGCTGTGCAGTTGCATTGGACACTGAGCCGTTGACAAGGTTCCAGGATTACATTTTAATACCTATTTGATTTATGCCATTTTGTTTATAGTAGTGAGACATCCCGGAAATTAGTGATACTGAGTATTAACGATACAGTATTAAATTACTATTAAGATTCAGTATTACTAATTTCTCTCTTTCGTTCTTTCCTACCTTCTTCTCATTTCTTGGCCGACATCGCTTCAGTGATAGTCTTGCCGATGTCCATGGGTGAACGTGACCGTATACCATCAGGTGGCACGTCTACTCGTTTGTCGGCTATTAACATAAAAAAAGTTTATCAACTTCCACATTGCGTGGTGGTCTTGTAATAGATAACAATGATTGTTTACAATAATACATTCGCCTCCATTTAACGGATTTATAAAATTGTCAACAAAACGAGGTGTTTAAATTTATATCGTTTTGAAAGCTGTTTGATGGTATTGAACACTTGAACCAAGGAGTTACGATAGAGGTAATACAACTTAATAGAAACACTTACTGGATTGAATGCAGTATAGTCCATTATTAATTGGCTCTGAAATATTCTTTCTTTTCCATATTTTCAGGTTCGAATTCAGCACGCACCTGTCACTTTTCATAATTATGGGCATATTAGAAATTTATTGTTACTTGCTTCGGTGGAGGAGAATATATCTCCTAACCTATATGCCTGAGGATTTTTCAATTATTCTCAAAGACGATGAAATCTTTAACCAGTTTGAGGCGCTTTGGTCTTTGGTCATTGCGAGGTGATTTTAACCTGGTATAAGTTTCTCAAGTTTTAAATTATGATGACCTGGAAGTAACTATGCAACAGTCAGTGGATGTACGGAAGCGATAAACTTAATTGTGAAGATGATGGAGGCGCCACATTAATTGTAATGCCCTTAGAAGTTACAAGGAGAGACTTGGTCCTTGCAGAGGGCCACAGATGTATGTATGATGTATATGTTCGGATGTCTACTGGAAATTTAAAAATTTTAGGATATATTCATAATCATAAATAAATAGAATATGATTTAATTTTCATTGTAAAACAAATAAGATTATTGTTTAATGCACGTATATAAAGTTTCATGGTAAAATTTAATTATGATTTATACATTTCAACGTCAGTAAACAGAGTAGGAATTTCTTGTAAAAATATGAAAGTAAAAAGCTAACGGAATCTTGAGGAAGATTTGTGGCTGGAGGATTATAATTTCAAGCGCTGAAAAGTATTTAATGCTTTTCGCAAACTTTACGAACGTCATCCGAGGAAGACGATCTCTGGAAAATCTGGTTGAGGGTATTTTTCTTCTTTTATTTCGTGGCAGTTAATTAAAGGATTCATTCACGATGGTAACTTAAATGTATTTGGTTTTAAAAATTATCACTAATGATAATTTTCATATGAAATGGTGATAATTACCAATTTCTTAAAGCATATTAATTAAAAAAAATTAAAATTAAATAATTATTATTCTGTATCGTAAATTTATTCAAGGTGCAATCAAAGTCACCTCAACGATGTCTGCTGTTCATCAGGTATCATGAGTTCAGAACTAATAAGTTAGTAGCTCTTAACTCTATAGCTTCCTTCAGATGTGATTTTAAATAACTTAATACGTGCCTTTTCTCGTACAACCCACCATTTTATGTTCATCGTCAAAACGTTATTTTTTTATAACGAATGAGTTGTGTCACAAAGGATAAACAATTACGGCCGCTCCACAGTCCGCGCTGTTCGGTCGTTAGATAGAGGTACATCGAGAGTAGGTGCATCTAAAAAGTGCAACGCGATTGCAGGAGGCTGCGAGCGGAGGGAGTAAAAAAAAAATAAAAGATGGCCGAAAACCGCGCGGGCGACGACCGGCCACCGACCCCGAGGGCCAAGTTAGACCCAACTGTTATAATGGTCCTAGGCGGCCGGAGGTGATATTTGAGGTGTTTACCACGTGTGATATTTGAATGAGTCAATTGTAATAATGAGTTAAGCGACTTGTTTTAGGTAAAATAACAGTTAGTAATTGTTTTTGAGATATGGCAATTTTTGTGGAGTGTTACGCGGGCTTTTCTTTTTCTTTTTTTTTTAACTTGTATACACGATGCCAGGCATCAAGTGGGAACCATAGAACACAATAATAGACGTACGTGTTTTCCAGTGGGTTAATAATACGTTTACTTCTCTGTGGAACATAATAATAGATGTATGATAGTACTTCTTATTTAAAGTTGGTCATAGACACGTTTCTACATTTGAATTTTTAAAATGAGAACATGAGGAACAATACGGTCGTTTACGAGTTTATCTTTATCTGAATAATATATTCTATTATCTGTTATAAAGTGAAGGTGTAGAACCATTGTAATTATGTTTTCTGTTTATTCGTACTTTTAACTATCTGACTCTTTAAATTAGTAAAAGATTTATTAGATACTGTTTAAAAATTATTAATCACATTTCTTGTATTAAGTCCGTTTTTCATAGTTTTCGCTTTCACGATTACGCAATTAATCGAGACAAATTTTGAAAAGGAAACACACGGTGCGAAGTTCTACAATCCTCCTTTTTTGACGCGGGCTTAAAACGTCACACATAAAAATCAGGATCATCATATCACCCTTTATAATGAAAAAATAAACTCTATAATTTGTCAAAGCAATATTCTAAACCCATCGAATTTGCAAGTGGCGGCTCAAACTCCTTTTATGGATATTACTACCATGCCGGGCCTCGCGCGCTGTGGTTGACGCTTGACACAGCTCGTGTTGAGTTGCCTTTTTATTTATTTTCCGAGAACCTGCGCCTACGCACAACGCTAAGCTAAGAATAATAACCGATGGAGGTTTGGGGTCAAATAACGAAATGTTTCGCTGTAATAATACGCAGATATTCGTTATAATGATACGTATTTCACTATATTATAAAGGGCGTGAAATAAAAGTTTTGACAGGTGTGTTATAAATGTTTAATGAAAGTAATTCATTATGTGTAGATGTATTTGAGATACCTTAAAAACTGAACACACACACAAAGGCATACATGATTTTGTCATTATAAAATATGAACCAATTAAAGCATTGGAATCATACCGCTGGCCGTATAAGTTGAGAACCTTTTGCATTTAATGCATTAAAAACATTGTAAAAAGAGCGGAATTTATATTAATTAGCGCAGCGTTGTGACAAAAATATGGTATGGATATATTGTGGTTTATTTATCGCTTCTTTCTTGGTCGGCAACGAGTAGTTGACGCATGTAAATCGAGCAACACACCTCTGTATGCCCCTGTTCAGTTAACTCCAGTTGTTACAGATGCTGACTACCGACCAACGGAGCTCACGTTTAGTTCTGAGCTGGTAATGTTTGTTATAGTGTTATGACGATACGTTCATTGTACGTTTACACACTCACCTCCGCTGTAGGATACCCTGTGTTGCGGGCGGCATGGACATAGACAAATATCATCACATCGTAAACACACATTACCCGAGAACAAACATTTATCTGTCACATAAATTTCTGCCCCGGCCCGGATTCGAGCCCGGGACCCCTCGCTCGGCAGACAATATCACTATCAACTGGGCTATGGGATCGTCAATTGTGTGTTTATATCACCCTCAACACGACAAAAATGGGTACGCGAAAGTTTTCTAATGTTTATTTGATACTACTGTTCTTAGGCAGTGTAAAAGTTGTTATAAATTGGAATACTTTGGTACATACATTAAGGATATTAATCCAAATAACTCTTTCAGATATGGAAATAAAACCTAGCCTATGTATTTAACTTATAGAATTCACTCCGATCACTGAAGATTTAAATAAAAAGCATGCTTTGGTTTCGAAGCAAAATGAGGACAAAAATTGCAAACATCCCAGCACAAAATATTTTTTAAAGCAATCGATTTCGATCGATATTGTATGTGCATGTGATTAGAATTTTAATAAATTCATAATTAAATACAATATGTAAAATGGGTTGTAATATATAGGTATTTCGGTTTTACGTCTCGATAAAAAAAAAATTATCTCAATTCATCTGAGATGAATCGTATTTACGCAAAAGGTTTTTAAGCGCTAAAATATATGAATAATGCCTAATCGCATTATAGCAAGCGGTATGTACTCGTATGTAGGTATGTGCGTTAATTTGTAAAGTGACGTGGGCGAAGGTGAACGATTCGTCAATGTGCGAATCATTAGCGAGCGCCGAATCAGACGCAATAGAGCCAGTTCCCTTTGTGCGACCGACGGTTACTCACCGCCCAGCGACTGCCATCACTATAACATACACATGGAATATCGTAATGTGTATATATGTCTTTGCTCAGTTTGTATTTGGTATACCTTCTTAAATTCTTGTTTTCGATACATTTCTCTTGGCGACCGGGTCCATAAGATTCTATTTTCTTGTAAAATAACAAGTGGATATGCCGCGCTTGGATACTGAACTGTTAAGTAGTTATGAAGCTATGAAGATAAAATTTACCGATTTTATTATCAGGAAGCTAAGTTGGTCTATTATTTCCAGATCTGTGAATATTTAGATAAAGCTTTCTTGCGTTAATAAATATCTCAACACTCACTGATGTCGCGGCTCGGGGCTCACTTTTCTTCGTGTTTGATATGACGCTTCGCCCATAGGCGATAAAGTTTATTATGTAAAATTTGACAAACGGTCTAGAATCATATATCTACAATTATTTAGATCACTAAGGTGCCCTGTGTCAAGTGGGGTATTGCACTCTCTTGATTATCACTCACTAGGATCAAGACAAAATTTTTTTTATATATGTATTATTTATAAATATATTTTTCCCTTGTCATACACACATTAACAGAATGCCTGTGAATCGTTGCGTTATGTCCTGTAGTTATGCCGTGTCACTGTAGACAGGGTGTTGTATCTATAACTAAATTAAACCCTTTTTTAAAATGAAAACAAAATGTCGGTATTCGTGAAAATGTTAACATTGAAGCAGGTGTGGTTGTCACGTGTCCAATGTTTCTAGTACATGAAGTCTGGTTATGATCTTTACTACAAAACGAATGCAATAAAGTTTATGATACATATCTGGTATCTGATTTGATTACTTGTCGAATCATATGAAAAACATCCAGACTCGTGGTATATTCATTACAATATCTGGTTATCTTGACTAAATACAATCTGAAAGTTATTTGAAACTTAAAACCTTTGCCATGGTTTAAAATAGTATTATGATCGTATTCGCCAGTAGGGTTTCAGTTATATATTTAACTTTGTTACTTCGACAGTAGGGCTTAAATTATATTTTCAACTTTGTTACATTTACTATCTTTTAATTTTACAGATTGTGGTTCTTTCCATGTTACTGTAGATATTAAATAAATTTATAAAGATCGTAAATTGCCTGTAGTCATATTATATTGCCTACGTTAGCTTACGCTTACGCCGTGAGGAGAAATTTTTTCCGATACGTACATATCTTATGAAAAACATGTCTCGTCTATTATTAATATAATGATTTCGATAGTCTTCACAAGTAAACTTTAAAGTACTCGGGTAAATCTGAAAGAGTTGCAGATTTAGATTGAACGCTCTGAAGCGAAAAAATATGCATTCAAAAACATTTGTATTACCTTTATCACTTAGTACAATACCGATTGTACCGTTTTGTAAACAATTAGTTAAAGTGTCACTTACCTGCAGTGTCCGTTATTGGACAATTCACAAGGACTTGTTGGTATTTTTCAAGGCATTACAATTGCTAATTGATAAGTAACCCGTTGTATTTTCTATTATTTTAATTTATTTCGTTTATTAATGGTATTTTAGAATGGTATAATCAGCAGACTGACGTAAGCATGTTAGAGAGAAATCGTCACTTTTCTGATTGCAAATAAAACCTCTGTACGCTGGCAATGACCTTTGATACTTGTAGCTAAATTTTTGTCATGATTGTTTCAGCTCCAAACATCTACTGACGACGTCAACGTAGGCGGTAATGTGGACGGAGACACGCCGCCAGCCAACGGGTCCATCTTCACCATGACATTGAAAAACAACCATCTGATCGTTGAAACCGAGGAACGAAATGTTCGTAATGTTTTTTTTTTTACATAAAATAAGTTAATGAATGACCAATCCCGCCTGATGGTAAGAGGTTGTGAAGTCTAAGATGCTGAGCCATAAAATCCTATTCACTCTCGTCTTGAAGATTTCCACATCAGAAGTAGCCTGGGACACTGAGATTATCATTTAATATATACTGTAAATGTTGCACTACGTAAAATCAAGAGCAAATGCAAGAGGAATTAAAAAGATATGAAGTACGATGCTAACTTAATTCCTTCCATTTCTTTCCAGGATATCGCGAAAAACGGCCGGGAGACAAAGATGAAGTACTCTCCGGATAACGACGGGATCTTTGTCGTAGAGGTGCAACAATCGACAGCTTATAGACCCAGTAATAAAACTGTTCATAACTCACCACACCATGACCCTCAAATATCTACAAACCAAGCTCTTATTCATCGCGTACCAGAGGATTATGATAAGAAAATCATCGAAGAGGATAGTGAAAGAAGTAGCATGAGGTTTGACAAGCAGACTCTGGCTCTTTCAAATACAGGATTGTCAATTTCAGACTTAAGCATGTCCTCTATTGGTTCTCACAATATAAGTTATTCTTACAGCAGCCAAATGGGATATGAACAGGGTCCTTTTGGGTATCCTATTTATGCCGGATACAACATATCCAAGGAAGATATAGGTGATGCGATAATTCATGACAATTCTCAGGAACCACTTATTGGGAAAACTCCAACTGACCCAGATAGACCTGTTGTAACGGCTGCAATATTTAAACAGGATTCTATAATTGGTAATGATATTCTTCAAGGACCTGGGTACTGCATCGAGGGTTCAAGTGATGGTCCGTTACTATCAGATGTCCAGGCTCGAGAATACAGTCTTCAACATTTACATGATGAAAAAGAAAAGAAAATGGAAAATGGCGTAGCCGTCCCTATATCAGAAAAAGTAGAAAAGCCTATAAAAAATTTCAATAGGGCTGATAGTTTACCGATACGGTTACAGGACGACATAATATCGACTGAAGTAAACGTAATGGACACTATCGGAGAAAATATTCCAAAAGATGTTCTTAAAGGAAAAAGAGCTTCTCTCCCTGCGATAAGAAACGATGTCTATGAATCTGTAAAAGAAGTTATTCAAACTGGTCCACCGAAGTTTGAGAAGTTGAATAATGATGTATCACCAGGACAAAGTAGTTATGATAGTCCTCCGATGATAACTATCACAGAAGAGAGCGAATCTGGCAAGTCTGACAGCACCAGCTAATTACTGAATGTTTTAAATTTACTGTACATAGAGTAAGTTAGTGTTAGTTGTGGAGTTTACGGAATAGAATTTTAGGTTTCTAAATATGACGGTGGTGTCAGAATTTACGAAAAGAAATTCAGAATGGTGAAGTTTGGTTAATATATAGATTAAGGTATTATTTTACATTATATTACATTGTTCCCATTTATAGATTTCGATTACGCTATTTGCTATGTAATCTGGCACCGTGGGTACAGTTTGTACCTGCAATTTTGTTATAAGTTCTTAGTCACGTGGTAGTGTTACGGAAAATGCTGTAAGCTTTAGTAAGTTTTGTTGTTTCATTCAAGTTTCGTGTTCTTGTATGTAGAGATTCTAACGTAGTTCTCGTTATGTGTTGAATGTTTAAACTTTCTGAACTCAATACTTGTATAATTCTAAGAATTTAAGTAGATAATGTGAATGTGATGCTTGCCAACTTTACGAAATTTAAAATGAATAGGTAGGTGTAGGTTGTAAAGCATTTTAGGATTCATAACGTCAGCTTTAGCTCCAGGCAGCTAGAGTAGGAGCCGAAAAATTCTCACTTTCATATTTCTCCTAGCAGATAGATTTTTCGCAAATGCAATCGAGACTATTTCTATAGCTTTTTTTCCATGATTCAATATTATTTAGATATACATTTGCTGATTGTTGGTTTCCTAATTACAATGAAAAATAAAATTGGCAAGCATTATTTTTATAATAAATATTATTCGATAATTTTGTCTCATCTTGTATTACACGATTTAATTTTATAGCCATTGTAGGAAATTTAATATTATTATGCTTTGGATATCATCGCGTTCAGAAGTCCTAAGTTGAGTTGACAACTTGAATTGGTATTGAAAATTTATAATATATAAGAAATCGAAATGTAAGAAAAACTTGCTTTGAGAGGGATTTATTTTAGTTCCTAGTACGTAAGACGTCTTAAGGTTAACTCAACATCGACATTATTCCTTAGAATTCATAAGTAGATTGTTCGTGGTTTTGGAGACTGGAGAATTATTTTGAAATTATGACGGGTTCCCTGTATGATACATACATACATACATATTACAAAACTTCCTTTACAATACTAAGGGGAATGAAGATTCGTAGAAATTATTTTTCAGTTGTCAGTTATATAAAATAATATAACAATGCACAGTATACCTTTAAATTGTTACAGAGACAGAGGTTTTATATAAATTACTTATTTTTAATAAAAAAATACAGGTATAATAATTATGTTGAAATAACGGAAAGTTTATATAACCAAATTGTAATTTAACTGGCGATTGAACAATCTGTCATAAGAAAAATGAATAACGGACGGTGACGTCATCTCATGATATTAAACAGAAAAGTTAAGAAAAGAACTTTAGACATTATAACAAAAATGATCTCTCGACCTGAAATTTCTCACGTTTGACCGGAATATTAAAATTCTTATTTTCGACTTCGATGGTTATGATATGAATAAACTGTGAATTAAATGGCTCGATCATATTTAAATTTATACGTATTATTCGACGTCAATCATTATTAAGAAATTAGTATGGAAGTGACCGTTTGTAAATAATTTCAGTACAGGAATTTAATAGTGTCGTGGCCAAACTAGAAATTAATCGCAGAGTGTAAGAAAATTATTATTTAAATGGTTAGCAATTATTTTTATTTTTTACTTCTTAGTGTCATTTCGTTGTGTTTAAAGATCTAGTTTTGTGCGTACTACTAGCGAAGTTATCTAGTGATAATTTTGCGCGCCAACTGGATAACATCGTGACGGCGCGACGCCATCTTGTTTTATAACAAATTGTGACATGTATGTAGATAAATATTTGTTTTTATATGATTGTTATTTGTGGCGTATTTATTTTGTATCGATAACATGCACGAAATAGTCAGTCTCGGTGCGGGAGTGCATGTGTGTTGTAAATTAAAGTTTTATTTTTTAGTTTATTGCTGCTCGCAAGAATTTGACCGTCACTCGATGATCAGTATCTCAGATAAGGCACTCGTTGATGTAAATTTGGAACAGAAAAACCTTTGACTTTTGAAATACACCAAATTTGATACAACGTATTGAAACTTATCGATAACTGTTATGATCGTACGTATAAGTAATATTATAGGGGAGAAATATGATGTGGCTGCATGCTGAGATTGGGTATTATTTTTGCTTTCGTTGACCCTTTTTTGTTTTAATATTGCGTTGATTCGTCATTCAGTCGACCGCTCGATATATTATGTAAATCATTAAAGGTTATTTCCATGTAAAATATAAGTTAATAAATTGACACCATGGCTTCATTATTATGAAATGTTCTCTCCCTAAAATTATATATGATAGATATATCATAATATATCCAGCATTACTAATAAGCACGTTTAGAAATTGCAACCGCTGCAGAACTAAATGTTATTAATTTTTATCTGGCATTTAATGTATTCAATGTGTGTCCCATTTTATTATTTTTATTATTTCTTGTTCCAATAACAAAAATATAAAATAATATATGTTATTATTATTTCTGCCCAATCTCTTAATAGCTGAAAGGGAGGCCAATTATATATAAAAATACAATTATGTAAATCTATTAGGTATAATTATTTCGTAATTATTATTTATAAGTAAAGTATAGCTTTAAAGCTTCAACGTTATTATAATTTTTGAAAAAGCTTGTATAATTTCCGTTGGAACAATGTTGATTTCCTTGCCGTCCTAAAAATCATTAAAAAAATGTGCCAAGCAAAGATTGTTACGTCGTTGTCCAAGTAATTTTATTGTAAATTCACTATTCGGTGTTTATGTATATACAGTGCAACTGCCGTTTAAGTTTTTCATATAAAAATCGTTTTAAGAAATAAATAAGTATTATTGTATTGAATATTATATAATTGAAATTATTTTTATTCGGCATTCGATATTAAGTTTAATTTATTTTTGATTTTGTAAGTAAAGTAATTTGCGAATTACATTTGGTTGTTGTTATTCATCGTACATTTCTAGTATTGTAGTATAATTAAATATACAATAAGATTTTCAATAGTTTGAGTTTAATTTAAATAAATTTGAACTGTGATGCTCGTATATGATGGTATTTATGGCTACCGTATGAAAATCCTAAAAGTTGCGGGTGGTTTACATAACCGAGGCACTACAAAGACCCGTGACCCGGACCCACAAACCGAATCGAATCAAAACAAATATCTGTCAAATAATTATCTGTTCCGGTTGGGAATTTAATCCGGTAATATTCGCTCGGCAATCAGGGTCACTGCCGGGTCAGTTAGGGGGGTGAAAAATATACATCTAAACGTATTTGAAAATGAAATCCTGTCCTGAGTCTTTGTAGCACCTCCATTTTTAATAAAACCATAGACAACGGTAACCAAGACGATATTAAGTACAGCCTATTTTATAGTGTCTGAATGTTTCATTCAAGTTTAGAGGGGACTGCAGTCAAGCATTAATTTATAACAAGGTAATAAATTCTGTTTGGCGAAAACATGCTCTGAGGTTCCATTTTGGCCATTGCCTATATTCATAAGACGATTATATTGAATTTTTATTTCGGAATTTTGATTATTTATAATGTCACGATCGTGTATGTCCATGCCACCCCTGTTTCTAGAATGCAATTCCACACTTTACCATTTATTTCGGAAGGTAAAGGTAAAAGCTGGTTTGATAAATGCAACTGTCGTATTACAAGGACTAAAGCTGGTAAATTTGATGTAGGTACTATCGTAGCTATTTTAGCTAGCGTACGGATATTATTGGCTTGGCCTATATTGTAACAAACCTAGACAAATAACAAAAAATACTTATCAATTTACTCAGATTTTTTTCTTATCTATACTAATATTATAGATCGCGAATTTTGTGAATTTTGTATAAACGCAGGGTAATTTCCGGAACTACGAACTACGTTGAATGATACATTGTCCTGGATGGATATAGGTGTGTATGTGCATAATAATTAATTTTTAGCCGTATTGGGGCGGCTTAGAATACTTCCCCCAATCCCATGCTGGCAGAACACGGTGTCGAAAGAGGCGATAGAAGCCAGCCTGCTTGATGGTAGGGCTTCGCGTATGGATTATATTATCAGTATTATTATTAAGTCATTAATATTATTACTGGTATTATTATCTTTCCGTGAAGCCTGCCTGGCTAGCTACCATCCTCCTGCTTGAGTCAGCCGCCAAACGACTCGTCGTGGTCCGGCTGGGGGTTTGAGAGCCAGTACCTTCTTTCTAAACTTCTTCTCATCTCCTGGCCGACAATTCATCAGTGATACCTTTGGTCTTGCTGATGTCCATGGGCGACGGTGACCACTTACCATCAGGTGGCTCGTCTGCTCGTTTGTCGGCTATTACCATAAAAAAATGTAATACACTAGATGGCGTTATTTTCATATATATTTTTATAGTAAAATGTACTAGAATGTAAATTACACAGCGCTATCTGTTGGGTGGTTAAAGAACTAATATGTTGATAGGTATTATCTAGTGGCCGTCGGGACGTTTGTAGATGTAACGACCAAGTTCCCCGGTGTGCCGATAGATAGCTCTGGATTTAGTTACACGATACAATACTGTTAATTATTTTTAATAACCAAAATAATCATCCTTGTATTTTTTTTATTATCTTTCCAAATATGCGAGTCGAGATTTTTTGTTAATTTATCAAACTCCACACTACCATAAGTGGCTGCCACGCAAAATCAATCAAGTCACGCCAAATTTCGGGAAAAATCAGTTATTTCAGACGAATAGCGCAGTTGACAGTCAAGTTGCTCCCTCGCAAATTCTGTTGTTTTCAACAGATTTCTAAACGGAAATGGTTACTCACAAATTTTGTTTTACTGTTTGTCGATTCTTCGATAGAACTTTATGGAGTATAGTTACTGCGGTATTGCTGGTTAAAGTTAAAATATCCGCGAGGATGTAACTTTATTTGTAACAGATGTATGAATCCGAAGGAAGATAGAATATCAAATTATATTCACGTACGGCGCAAATTTTCATTGTCCTTACTTCCCCTTACTTAATTAAACTTGTTATTGAGATATACTCTCATATTTCATTGCGGTTCATAAATATCAATAATCGTTTGATTTTATAATAAGTTGATATAAAAAAAATTTACACTACTTGTTATGGTAATAGTCGATATAAAAGCAAATGGGCCACGACTTAGTGATTTCCTACGACCATGTTTGTACGTAACATTGTCACCGACGCATTGCTGACCAAGAAGGAGACAATTTTTTTTTATGAAAATTGTACAGAGCAGTTGGGAATTGACAAAACTTTTCAGTGCTTCACGGGATACGTTCACCAGTCGAACTCAGTATCGTTAGCATCTTAGGTCTTGATTGAACAGTGGCCATTAATGCCTCCTCCACGGATAATGAATCAACAAGGTCATGTAAGCTCCAACTGCTAATTTGAGGACAAACCCGTGACCTACTAGACTAATAATTATATCGTACTTCTATGGTTGTGTTTAGGTTCATAGCATACTATAATACTTGAAACAACTCACTGGATCAGCTCCCAAAAGAACATTCAACGTACGAGTTCATTATACAAACCTGTCACCGGCTTCGACGAGCGAGCGTCACAACACGGGGACTTTCAACACTTTTGCACATAAAGGCGTCGAACTACCCTCATCTGAGCTATTGATTCACTGCGGATAATTGAGTACACGCGTGTCCCCCCACCTCATTTGATTACAACGGAAAAAGCGACGAAAAATCGAGAGGATGCAGTAATCGGCCGTCGCATGGCAACCGATATTAACAGGGGGAGGCGGTCGCCATGGGTTAACGTGTCGGGAGACAGTCCAGTTTATCCGTTTAATTATTATATGTAGTGAGTATTATTGTTATAATTGCTGTTTTAATGAGCAATGATATAAAACTTTATTATGATTAATCGTAATTAGTATACATCCAAATTTCTGACAGGTGCAAAATATCTTAGAAAATGTCGCAAAATAGTCTAAGTATACTTAAACTACTTGAAATCTGTATATACAAAAAAAAACTGAAATTCGACAAAAATACAGAAACAGTTTGGAATATCTCCTTTATTTATATGTAAACGCATTATATGTTACTTAACTGTCGTGATCGTGCATCTTCATCAATGTGTCTGTCAAGCTATCACGATTTCTCGGTACAACTGTTATCATATCATGTAAATAACAGGTACTCACTATGAGTGCGGTATTGGGGCGGCCTAGAATATCGACTCCAATCCCATGCTGACAGTAGGATGTGTGTAAGTAGGGTGTCGTAAGAGGCGACAGGATCCAGCCCGCTTGCTGGTAGGATTATTCGTAGGGACTATATTATCATTAAGTCATTAATATAATTATTGGTATTATTATCTTTCCGTGAAGCCCGCCTGGCTAGCTACCACCCGCCCGCTTGAGTCAGCCGCCAAACGACTCGTCGTGTTCCGGCTGGGGGCTCGAGAGCCAGCCAGCACATTCGTTCTGTCTTCTTCGTTCCCGGCCGATAACCGGTTAGTGACGTCGTCTGTGTTACTCATGTCCACGGGCAGCGGTGACTGCTTACCATCAGGTAGCTCGTCTGATCGTTTTCGGCTGTTCACAAAAAAAAGTATAAATGACTTAAGCAAGGTAAAAAAAATACCGGTAATTAATTAGTTAAAACTTATACGGTCTATGATCTTATTTTATCTTTAAGTAAGCAGGTGCATGCGTATGTAATAATGTATATATATATATCCCGCTCACCTCCAAACCGTTGGCCACGTCACGTGTAACATATAAATAGATTCCGCGCATTATACATCCGAATCCACACGAGCCCCTGCCCCCACATTTTTGTGCCGCGCTAAAAAGCCTAAAACCACCCTCAACCCAGTTTAAACAACCCCCTGTTCTCATGCAGATTAGCTAAAACTACGCATTTTTTACCCCACACCGGCGGGGGTGCTTTTTTCTCATTTCGCCCTTCTCTAACTACCGAAATGTGTACCGTGGGAGGCCGGGGCGTGCTGCGGAAAAGTTGAGTTTTAAATATGTCCGAAGGCTCGCATTAAAACGGTTTACAAAACACAAATCATTAGTGAAACCCTTCTCTCGTCTGTCGCTCCGTTCGCTGAATATTTTTATGATTTCTCGCCGTAACGTCACACAGTTTAGAGCCATTTGTGTCGACATTACCGTGTAGTTGATATGGTATATATTTCACAATTTATGTTTATATGTATATAGTGAGAAACATTGCAATAGTCGCTCGACATTTTATTACCGAAATTATTTCTACTGATATCCTTGCACTGATAACTTGTTCGGATCAAACTTTATTAGTTTGATTGACATTTAGCACACATTTACTTTTATTAAGTATTAATTAGTAAATGAAGTAGTACGTAACAGTGAAAGCTCGGTGGTTTAAACGTCGATCAGCGTTTGTGACGGCCTGGTTTTGAGTACTGGTTGTACGGTGTATTTTTCGTGAATTCGATGTCATTACACAGCTATCATGCGATTCAATAAAGGAAAAGTCTTAGGACACCTGGAAGTTCTTCATGATGTCTGCAATATATTGAGATTGTGTGTTACCGTGCATTTGACTAGCGCGGCAGATAATTTTCCTAACCTCTCTGATTTCTAGAAGATGCGACACCACCGATGGTAGGGTTTTGGGTTGCGAAGAAGAAATCTTCTTAAACTTTAATAAGTTGATGTAAACGTGGAATCGTTTTCATCCTTTAGTTATCATCACAAGTCGTAATTGCCCCACCGCCGGACTTAGGTTTGCTCTCGCATTGAGGTGTAAAAACATCGGACTGATTGATTTCACAGGCCATTGACAATATTATGGGGTATTGTAAAGCACACGAGTTTACTCTCGATGTTATCTTCAACGGAGCAATTGATAAAAAATTGGAGGTTCTCGCAGGATACGAACCCGAACCATTCCGTACTAAAGGCTAACTTTCAAACTATTAGGCTGTCGATACGGTCTGTTTGAAATTTGGATAAAATTGACATTTGGATAGCGTATCGTGTTATCAATAAAATCGTGAAAAAATCGTGATTAAAATCTTAATGTGAAACAAAATAGAATATTTTTTATTATTATTTAAAAAGATATCGTTCCGCATTTCTCACTGACATTTGTAATCGTAGATTAAGTTTGTAGGTATTGGTGTCTGGGGTGTAAAGGACTCCAAAAACCAACTTCTCCTGCTCGTGGTCCATTTTGCTGACAACGGATGAGGCTATGGCGAACGTTCTCTCAAGTTGACGGTCGCTGAACTCTGTATCGCCCAGTTCAATCCCATCGGTAGAGTTCTTTCCCCGCCTATCTACAATCAGCTCTGAGATTTCTTTTGCGTGTTTCGATCGCATTGTCGAGAATTAATAATAATCGAGCCCTTCGCTACAGTTTGGCGACGCGTCAGTGATGTACGTCGACAGACGGCGCTGACCGTTCATCATTCGGTGGTCCATCTGTTTCTTTATCGGTAGTTAAATGTTGTTTCTCTTGTTCATAAGCATTAAAAGGTTAACCTTATAATTACTAAATATAGTAACATCTGATAGCCCTCAAGGCGTCTCACTAAATGAGGCACGTATCGTTTTATCAGCAACAATATCCACGGCGGCGGGCGGCGGGCGGCGGGCGGCGGTCGGCGGTCGGCGGTCGGCCGACGGCGGGCGGAGAGCGGAGAGCGGAGAGCGGAGAGCGGCAGTAGCTTAAAACAATGTGAGTTATTACCTCTCCTCGTGCGGGTCGGAAGGGCGTTATTATTTCTCGATTTATTAGTTCAACCCAAAAATCCCTCTAATTCCTACAGGAGCTCTATGTATGCGTTTTATTTCTAAAGCGTTTTTAGATAGGGGTCGGCACGGGCAGCGCGGTGATCTGTGGGACAAGGGATAAGCGGATACGTGCAAGAATATGAATATCGTGTTGATGTATTAAATATACGTCATTTAAATTATCAGTCATTATATACTAAAAAAGAAATTGGATGTCTGTATGTTTAAAAGCGATAATCTCAAAAATTACTGCATTAATTTTTGTCTAGTTAATAAGACCGGTTTAGGGGTATCGGATTAATATTAAAAGAATGAAACTCCTCATAAAAACTAATAAATATTGGTTTCGGGTGCGGCTACTGTCTATAAATCTAAGGATCGAAGTGAGATTGGGCTACCTGTTTCGGTTAAATTAATATTTTAGTGATCTATGCTTGTTACATTGGTTTATGGATTCATTCTCTTTTTAATCCACAGATGCAGGTTATTTTATGCATAGCGGTCTTTTATGCTATTCTTTATTTGTCTGAGAGAAAACAGTATGAGCAATATGCATACGACCTTTTATTGTATAATAATATTAATAATAAAACTATTCTATCCTCAAATTGGCACTAGGAATGCGATAGTGTAGGAAGCATGGACATGTATAAATGATACTTTACAAACACTCGTCACACCAAATATTAGGTAAAAAAGAAGAATATAGTGAAGCAAATTCAAATATTACCGAGTTAAACGACTACTGTCTTTAGTTCATCTTTTAAAAATAACAGATTGAACGCGTCTGATAGATAAAGAGAAAAAATTCCACAGGTATATACCCAACATTGAGAAAGATGTGGCGAAAAAAGTGGCAGAACACAGAAAAATGAGGCAACGTTAATAGAAGAAGGAAAAAATACTCACGAGTAAGAGTCAATAGTGAATTATGGCTTTTAGTAATCGGGCGAAATAGGTATATTATATATTATTACTGTTAAACTGAATTGGGAGTCACGTGCGATATTTGGAAATATGATCATATTTACAAATATATAAGTTAATGAAATATAATGAATATTTTAACTTTGGTAATCTATATATGTACATACAATCAGTAAAACAAGTGAATATTCATTCAACATAAAATAAATGAAATGTTGGTGAGCAACAAATGCTGTTTGTAGTGCAGTTACTCATGTAATAGTTAATAAACATTATTATTTTTGTTATTACAGCCGCCGTCGCCTCCGTCACGGTCCAGACGCGAGCGGTTCAACATGTCGGGGGGATGTCACCCTGAGGCGTCGTTACAAGCACCAATAATGTTTTTATCCAACACCGCTCCGCCAACGATCTATTGTAAGTGAATTTACAAGCGCGAAAGGGCCGTGTTGCTGCCGAATAAAATAATAACCAAGAAATAGCGCTCCTACAGGGAAAATAACTAGTGATTTCATATTCATACGAGCAACAAGTGGTCCTTTCTGTCACGAGCCGCTCCTTACGTCGTGTCGGGAAATTTGCTGGAAGAGAACGTTTATCCGCGAGCATCATTTGTTTTCCAATAAGATTGAGGTGACAATAATCGTATGCTGTTAGACATTGTATTGACTGTTGTTCCGTGACGTTTGTTACAGTAAATACACAGCAGATTCAAATTTTGGAAGACTTGACATTCGAAAACATTTGGATAGATTAATGACTGCTTCATAATTCTTAGAGTTAAACTGATTGTGTAGAGTGCAATCATTATTATCCATAACTATTGCCTAATTGTCGCACACTCCGATTATGAGTCTTCTCTTCGCTCTAAATTACTTTTTGATTCGTCCTCTCTCCTAGATTAAGGTTTCCACCGATTCCGGTCAATTGACTAAATGCAGCTTGGCAGATTTCAGTTTTATAACATCATGGAGGACTTTGAAGTGTGCAGGATTTTTCATGGTGTTTTACTTTGCCAGAGGCAGTAATAAATAATGTCTATGTCTATGTCTAATAAATAATTCAATACGCATGTAATTATCAAAAGGAGACAGCACTCGAACCCAATGGAGATAGACTAATAATGTTTATGTAGAGTGATATCAGCCCTTGGACAGGTTCCCTGCTTATATTTTAATGAATTGATGATGATAACTTTATTGGCTATAAATACACTTAGTACCGAGTACGATATTTATTTCCTCACAACTGTACAATGGGTATAGTAGTTAATAGTATCAGGCATTACTTGCGGAAATTCATTGTTATTAAATTAGTATTCATTTCCATCCATCCATCAGCCTTTGGAGGTCCACTGCTGGACATAGGCCTCCCCTAACTTGCGCCACTCCGACCGGTCCTGTGCCTTCTGAATCCAGCGGATGCCCGCTGTCTTCTTCAGGTCGTCAGTCCACCTGGTCGGGGGGCGTCCTATGTTCCTTTTTCCGAGACGTGGGCGCCATTTGAGGACCTTTCTTCCCCAACGGTTATCGGTTCCTCGAACTATGTGCCCAGCCCATTGCCACTTCAGCCGGTTAATTCTCTGAGCTATGTCGGTCACCTTCGT
>PDGT01000052.1:1267075-1383505 GCA_003671415.1 Megathymus violae
TTTGCAACAATCCGCAAGCACAACTTCTGCAGCACCTTTGCGGCTAACACTCGTAGTTTACTGGCCCTGAGGATGCTCCGTTTTGGAGCGAAACACGTATTGGTGACGGTATGTATGTTGGTATATACTTTTATTTATTATAAATGCATGTTTTCCTTCGCGGGAAGGAGGGAGGTTCTATGCATGTATAGAAGTGTACCATCATAAATTATGCGTGCGGATTGTTACAAAGTAAATTCATACTAATTTAATAATGTATACAATGTCTCCTACTGGCTCGGAACTTTGGTCTCAGTCTCATTGACTGTCTGTCTCATTGACAACGGATGGCGGAATCGTAGCGACTGTATGTTGAGGTTACAGAACTAGTTCACCAATGTGCTGGGGAACGAGCCTATAGCGCTGTTGTCCTGTCAATAAACGCTCCCATCCTCACACTCCCGCATTAGAATTCTCTGTGCTACATGTGATATGGTTAGGTGAGATATTACAAAGAGTTATCTGCCATACATATGTCTGTCCCAGCCGGTTATCGAATTCGGGTCCCCTCTTCGCATAGCGGATCATTAAGAACAGAGATACAGGGTCGTTAATTAATAGAAAATATAATTAGGAATCAGTAGCTAGAAATATTGTATTTCTGATCAGCACTTGTTTTGCTCCTGAGGATAGACGTACTCGTAGAATGCATCGCTGGAATATCGCTGTCGTCAACACTGGGTTGCGTCCTCGTATGCCGAATTTAATTCAAAATCCAAATCACATCGACAACTTGTCAAACTAATGAGGAGTTATAAAGTGAGGGCCGTGGTCTGGACGTGGTAACACGACCCGACGTGGAATGAGTGGGACGAATACCTACGTGTTTATGTAAATAGAAGACAATACATATAAAGTAGGGAGGTGGAGGCCTAACTTTTCACTTTAAAGGGGTTTTTTCGATGGACCGAAGGGAGGCCCCCTGGGGAGGAAGAGGGAGGCGGCCAGGGTCCGCGGTCGCCCGAACAAATACGTGAAAGTACGGACAGCGCTAATTCGATTCTGTGTACATAATATAACTGTACATTATATGTAATGATGTGCGCTTCATCTCGTGGCGGACCGTTTGTATGTCTGTTTAAGTATCGTTCTGTTTAAAATAAGAGTGTTTAATCCTATCGGTAGGAGCCCTGACAGCTGACCACCTAACGTGTTTGAGATCTCTCAGTTCTAAATGTTAATGATACTCCTTATCAAAGAGAAACTTGTTGTGGGAATATAAGTGTGTGAGCGTTCCTTGGTTATTACCGTCCATTATTGCCCATTGAGAATGGCTATAAAAATATTCTGCTGCTGGTAATGTTCTTTCAACGCTTGGGTCTTTACTATCAAATCAACTGTGAACTGTTCTTTAATGTGTATTAGCATGTGTGTTACATGGTGATCTATTATAGTAAAGAAAAATATGAGATACGTCACGAAAAATTGGAACAACGTAGCTACAAAGCATTTGGGTACTACGCTGGGTACTCTCGCTGCTACTGGTGAACGCACTCCGAAAAGCTGTTTAAATAGTGCTGGTGGACTTTTAAGGTTGAAGCTAGCGGGATACGGCAGTTATCGGCTGAAATTTCTCACTTTATATTTAAGTTTTATAGAATTGCTTTAGTTTTAGCAATGTTTTTCCAGCTTTACAGTATGTGTTCGTTCAGCTTTACGGTACGTGAATAATTTAATTTTGAACTTACTTTGTATGAGACCACTGACGAAAATTATAATTTTATAGGTATCGATAAATTTTTTACTCTTTATAAATAACCCTGGAAGACATTACCCGATTTAGATTTTTCAATCGGCGTTCAAAGTTAATCCGATTCGGGATCGCGAATTAGCGATCATAATTATATTGTTGCATTTAAATAAAATATTCTATAATGAATATATTACTCAGTAGGTCGGCGCCGAGATATATAAGTGCGTATGAACATTTTTTGTATGAACATTTTTTTACAGAAACATAAAAAATATTTGACAGTATTTGCCAAAGGAATCGCTTAAACATAAAATATTTTAGACAGATGTTTTGTTTTATATAATTATATGTATGTATATATTAATTAGGAAACAGCCCGTAAATTCGCTAGAGCAAATATTTAAATAGTTTCAAGTTTGGTTTTGTCATAATTCGCCATCGCAACATTTATTTCACCTGTACTATTTATTTAACCCTCTAATAAAATTATACAATGTATATGGTTAATACGACACTGAAGAATAATTATGGATGAAGTAATTACATACATTTCAACTTTTGACGAACCCACAAATAAGTGTTCTATAGTTGGAAGTGACCTCGCCTGCTAAACTAGGGGTCCCGGGGTCGATTCCCGTCCGGGCAGACATTTATGTGACAGATAAAAAATGTTTGTTCTCGGGTCATGGGTGTTTGTGATATCATATTTGTGTGTGTCTATGCCGCCCGAAACACAAGGAATCCTAACGCGAGGGTGTGAGTGTGTAAACAAATGACAACCGATTAAATAACAACATTGTAATACCTATAATACAGAGAACCATAGTACTATTAGGTACACACACACTTGGAAAGAAACAAATAAATATAGCTGCCGTAGAAATACGAATAAAATTGTTTAATTTTTTATGTTAATCATGAGGTCTATCGATATCATATATAGCTTGTCATTTGTCCAAATACTTGTTATATGGTAACTTTCATCAAGATCGGTCAACACGTTTTTAACCTGTCACTGAAAATAATTCAATCACGTTTCTGTAACATAGTGTCACAATAATAGTAACGATGTAGTTTCCAGAGCACGTTACCCAGTGTCGTTGTAACTAACTTTTCCAAGTATCATATTATTTACGCGTACATAACATTCGTATATCGTGTCTTGAAGTTGTACAGCTCGTCAACGTAACGGGTAATGTTGATTTTGAGTTACAGAAGGACGTACAGAGAGACAGAAAAATATTTAGAAAATTCTAGCATCTCGGTCAGTGAGTCATAAACGTTTAGTTGTTACAAAATACGACCATAAAATTAAATGTACTGATCGACATGCAGATTTATACAGTAGTACAAATTGATAAAAACGGTTATTTTTAGTAAAATTTATTTATGTCGTAGTAATATTTGTCAACGAAAGTTGCTTGTCTTTTTTTAATAGGTCTACATGAATAGCGGCACGTGTGCATTTTGGTAGTTTATGTTTATTTTAAATTATGGGTATTTTACCCTAATTTAAAGTATACGACTACCCATATTTCCACTGGATTAGCAATAGATTTGTGATCTACTTCAAATAGCACTTTAACTTTATTTGCGAATGGTTACTCATATCCATAGTTACTGGAAGCTACTTCATTCCAGGTGGACTTCCCAGGTTATTAAAAATATTAATTTCAATCGAATATAAATAAAATTTAAATTAAATGTCACAAACTTGCAATACAACATTGGACGATCTGTTGCACAAAAGGCACCGCGAAGAACCAATACCCGACCGAATCGAATCGAATCTCTTTGTTCCGGCAAGCAGGCTATCGACTAAGCTAGGGGACAGATGCATTCTTATAGGTTCAACATTTTCATAACAGCTTCATTTTCATAAAAGTTACCAAAGAACTCTGTCATAAAGGCGGAGTACAATCATTGATCGCCGTTCTGAAATAGTGCATTATGTTCTTGTAGACATTCTTGTGACGTTACCGCTCACCGGTTGTCCTTGACACTGGCACGGTGCGAAACTCGGTCGAGTTGTGATCCAGATGCATTCTGTGGAAGCAACAGGCTGCACTAGGCTATGCCTATATTATTGTTTCTGCGTCGGTTGTGGCGGCGAACATCTCGGCGAGGGGTGTCGATTCGACATTGATTCATAATAATTTTCTGTGCTAAAACTACACTTAAATATGTAGTTTTCAGTGTGAATTAGTTATGGTCTAGCATCCAGATGTAATTTTAAGGAAGTTATGTTTAATTGAATTGGCACGAACAAACGGGCATTTCAGACATCGGGATAACAGGCACCTTTTGATTTTGCAGAGCAACTTAGCCCTGAATTCAAACCTACCGACCCTACCTATGGTACACCCTGAATTTCAACGAGGTAATGACACTAGACCCTCCCTGTTGGACCTGGGTTCTGTGCCATTCAGTGCAATCGTGACGGTACTGATGCATGTTGATGGGGTTGCGGCATCTAAATTTAACAGCGGCCAATTTAAAAAGTAGGGATTCCCCGCTTCCTTTAGGCTAGCCGACAGCTATCATCACCAGCGGGTGATGATTTGATGTTAGTGATGTCCATGCGTGAGAGTGATCATTTTTCAACAGGCGGCCCGTGTGCATCGTCCATGAATAGTGGGCGTGTTGAACTCTGCCTTCGCGTCTACGCGGAACCAATCAGCTGGGATACCTGTATAACTTCATTTTGCTGCATATTAATTTCTTAAGCTTCTCGTCTATTCAAAAAGCATTCAATTCATGCAAGAATGCGAATGTTGAGTAATTTTTCCAATTGTTTGAGGTTGTCGATAAGTTGCTGATCCATGTTCGACGAAGTGTAGCAAAGTTATATACAGTGGCTGAACTGGAAAAATTACACGAATAGCCAGTTAGGTTAGGTTAGGAAACCTATACACCATTACACTATTATAAAAAAAAAAAATTAAGCTCTCTACGTTCCCGTGTTTAGATTACACCCACCCACCTATTTCTTAATATTATGGTTATACATTTTTTAATTCAGAACAGTGGTATCTCACACATCTTTGATAAACAAAAATGCATTATTTGGTTACGTCCTCGTACCGATTGCGAAATGTAACTGCGATCTTTCTTTGGGCTTGGTTTACAATTCCATAATAAAGTCCCAAAATTGCTATGTGATTTTCCTGTGGAAATGTTTACATCATAATTATTTAAATCATAATGACGCAGTAGTCAACTTCACACAGGTCAACAAATATTACTGTATTCAATATAGGTATTGTTTTTAAATAATTTGGTTACATCTTCATATCGTCTTCGAAAGGTTTAGCGTTCCTTTATGGGGCTTGGATTTCGTTTTTACAATAAGATTCCTCAGTTGTTACGCGAGTTGCGTATTGGAATTTTTAAACGACTTATTAAAATACAACTTATAGGCAAAGCATATTATAGTATAGATGAATATATTAATGACAAGAATGCCCGGAAATAATAGTGTCGAAATCAGTTCTGCACAGGTTTAAACTTTTGTAATTACCATGTGTTGTTTAAAAGATGTGCTGAGGAGTTTTTCCCCGTTGTTTCCCTCATTGTTAAAACACCTTTTCGAAACGACGGTAGAAGCAAAAATGAGGTTCATGAGTGTATTTACAGAATACATATATGATTAAATGATTTTGAATTTTAATAAATAATAAACAGTTTCTTCCACCGTTTTCACTCTTTCATACTAAACACGCTGCTAGAGCGACTGTGGATGTAATATTTACGTGCATTAGTGTACCAGTGATAACTAATTCTACTAGTACTAGTAGTAATAGTAGGCTGAAAGTAGACATACTAGGTTTGTACTGTTAAAATATGTTACGTTTAGCTACAGTGGAAACTCTACCTTCTTAACAAATGAACTGGATTAATACGGAAGTGTGTCTAAGGTAGCAGTTTTTGGCCATGAAACCCCCATAAAACTTTAGTTTTTACGGATTAGAAGCCCTTATATGGAATGGGTACTCGTTTCTCAGAAGCGGGCCCGTCCTACGGGGCGCGGGGTCATCGGCCTAGGCGCAACCGAAATTCGAAAGCGCGAAAAAAGTTTTCAAAATGGCCACCCAGACCTGTTACCCATGTAACATTACTCTATGGCAGGGGACCGGACATCAAATTTTCGAAGCTCTCCGTTAATTAAATTAAGGATTTATTGGATTACTTTGACGATTAGTTGGACATATTTTATATTTGTTACGGTTGTATCGCAATTTTTTTACAGATCCTGAGGTTGTGTGGTGAAAATATGGCAAAATTAGTCTTCATTTGTTTGTTTTCTTTTGTAATTAATATTTAAAAAAGAGCTCTGATAACAAAGTTCTGTACAAGTATAATTTAAAAAGTATTATTAAAATTCTCTATGATAATTAGCGGGAACAAACGCACAGACAGACAGGCAAATATACAAAAATTCTAAAAACTATTTTTTGTGTTCTATTGCGTTAATAAAGGCCCGAAATAATGTTTTTTCTCGTATATCGTTCCTGTACAGAAAGCGATCAGTTAGAATTTTACTGTTAGTATAGTACATATAGTACCGTACAACTTTTTTTTTACTTCTTAACCACACTCATTAAACTTAATGTGTATTAGAAATTAAACATCGCTGGCTTCGGTGAATATCGTAAGGAAACTTGCATATCAACTAGTTCTCCGGAACAATCTCAAACATGTATGAGAAATCTGTCAATCTGCACTTGATCAGCTGATCAAGGTTTTAAAGTTTAAAAAAAAATAAAAGTTTAAAAAAATGAGAGGCATTATAAGATGAGAACTGAAACGGTGGGACAGTCATGGTAACGATGAGCTATAGACGATTAATCTTTATATCAGTTCTGACAATATCTGTGTTAACACAAATTGGAGCGAGTTGTCGACCCCTGTTCCCCCTGTTCCTGTTCCTTAGAGCAAGTTGCATTTCACCGGGCACTAACACACGGGCATTGCGCCGCGACATCCACACACCTTGCGCGTGCATATGTACGTACCCACTAAGCTATGCCCGGAGATTTGCTTGTGCCCGCAGCAATTACCTAATACACACAATTGTTACGCTAAATTATCTCGATGAAATTCTTCACCGTCTTGCTTCGCGTCTTATAAAAAGATAAACGCTAACAATATTTGAAATAATTAACTGCCTTAAATAACTAAAGAAGTTTGTCGATGTAATGTCCTTTTAGTAACCTACTTCTGAAAGGCGCATCAAAAGGTCGATACAGAAACAGGATGGGTTCAATGTGAATATTGACATACAAACAACAATTCATACGCACGAGTTAGTGAGGAGCTCACATAGACGTTCCAATTTATAATGTATCGGCGCACCTGTTTAAGGATCGAATTCGGCGCTAGTGGGACCGGTTCCCCACTGCCCCCCGCCGTTGCCACTGACCTGTGTTTCGGTGCAACTATTTATGTCGTTATATACTATACCGGATGCCCTAAGTGGATCTAATGTTTATACATATATGCTTAGGTATCTAGAGGCGCGCGAGGAACGTGAATGTTTTCACAACGTGCAACAACTTGATATGTGATAGACCGACGCCGCGTGCTCGGAGCATGGTATGTCTTATATATTTCACCTTCAGAGAAGAGTCGAAGAGGGCCCCGGTTTGAGGATCGCCATCTCTACTCTGACTTTGGAATTTTGATGTTGAGACGGTGGTCATTAGTGTTTTCGCTTAGGAACTTCAAAGTAGAGTCGCATCAGGTCGGTTGACCTGACGTCGGGGCCTGTTAAAACATTTTTGGAATTTGAAAACTGAGATAAAACTTATTCGAAGTTGTTTTTTTACACACCCTCCACACAAATCCTTCCGGTGAGTGGTCCCGTAAGAAGAAACGGCGAGCAATCCACAAGGAGTTTTTTTTTCTCGCTCACAGTTACACGTAAACCTGTATTCCGACTGAATTTATACGTTGAATATTAAATTAATATTAAATTTTATTTTAATGTTGGTACGTTTGGCTCTTTGCTGATATAAAAACTAAAACATATCTATAATTATCCCACTGCTGGTCTTCTCTCACAACGAGGCCCTAGCCCACGCTGGCCAAGTATCGGCTGGCAGTCTTCACATACTGTTGAGAACGTTATGAAGAACTCAGGTATGCCGGTTTCCTCATGATATTTTCCTTCACCGAAGTGAATAAAAATTAATTTGTAACAGAGTTGCGTACAGCATTCCAACTGGAGTCTTCAGTGAGGAAGACCTAAGTTCAAACCACTAGACAGCCGCCGCTGTTAGCTGGTGTTATACGATTAGCAAACATTGCTTTACATAGCGAAGTCAGGGGGGTCACGTGTTAATTATAAATTCGATTTTTGGTACAGGAATCTGTTAAACTGTACTTAGTTAGTGCGATAGCCTAAGCCCTGTCATTTTCAGAAGATACTGGGGCTGTGATTTCATCAAGATGACGTGTGTCGTGACATATACAAAATAAGTCGTGAATCGGATCCTTGTGTTCAAACACAACTAAGCTATCGATCGCGGCACTCGAGTCAGCCCTTCACACACTGCCCTGCTGCCCTGCAACTGGCAAATAGTCGAGGGGGAGCTGTACGGTGAACGCCACGCGCCCCGCACTTCTTAATGTCGACGCAGCTCCGATTTCCGACCTATTACTGTATATTACTGATTATGAATATTGTACCTTGGGAAGGCCTAGGCATATTTAACTATTGTCAATTAGAATAGAATTATTTACATTCAAAATTTTACAACAAGAAAAATTAATGAAAAACTGACAAGTTCTCTATGATGGTTTAGAGCATGTTGACTCTACAGAGGTCGAGGCTAGGGTTTCCTCTTACCGATTAGTTACGAGTGTCGAGTTAATGTGAACTGGTGCGGACAGTAACTTGATATTCATACACTGTAAGTAAATTTTTCGCAATTAACCATAATAATAGTTTACAATAAAAGTGTAAAAAGAGTTTTTTAGGCTTGTTGTCATATAGAGGCGGTTTAAAATCAATATATTTTCTTATTACAATATTAATTTAAAGGCAATTTTTATTTTTCCAATATTCATTATTTATGTACCATGTAGAACACTTTTTCATCACCGAAACTAACCGTGTATTAGGAGATGAAAGGCTGTGTTAGGAATAATATTCGGGTTCAGCGGTCAGCAAATGTTTTGAGAACTTTTTATTATGTAACGGGTACTCACGATACGTTTTATTTTTTGCCAATATTTCAACTCACTGGTATGGATCGTGGTCACGGCGAATCTGCGGTGGCGAGGAGAGACCGTTGACGAGCTGGTGGTGGATTGATCTATCTACCCTACGTATCGGGAGTACCCGTTACATAATAAAATGTGTTAATTCCGCGGTGACATTCGTTTAAAATCATTCGAGAACTCTTTAGTCATTATTGGAAACGAATTTGATGAAGAGAATCGCCCCTTAATGAATAAAATAAGGGGTTCGCTTTAGCGCTAAAAGGATAAACATAAATATGAAGTTTATAAACCTCTTAAAACATTTGCAACAATTAATACTGGCTAATATTTGCAAACGTGAGGATAACATATTTCCAATTATGGTATAAATATTTAACATGTTCGTCATCTAGTTTTATGATTTTCTTTCTTTCTTCTTTCCATCCATGGGCGACGGTGAACACTTACTATCAGGTGGCTCGTCTGCTCGTTTGTCGGCTATTAACATAAGTAGTATGTTTTACATTAATCTACAATTAAAATATATACGCTTGTTTTTTACGTACATTAGATGGCGACACTACTGCGTCACAAATTTTGTTTGAATGCCCGCTCTAGAAACCTATGTAATAAATCTCTTTATAGGATATAAGACGGAGAACGTGTTATAGATATTCACTTTCAAATGTAGCACCAGCTCGCTATGTCTAACGGCACCAGGCGTAAAATATGGGTGCTTCTTGTTGTGAAACTTCTGCTCGTGCAACACGTAGATACATTATTAGTTAATTATTTACGGTCTACATACTGAGTGATTGTCTTCTGGGAGAAACTTCTTCACCAGCAATATCTATTTAACTGTTGCTTTGTAAACCTCGTGTTTTATGAACGGTAAATAAGACGACTCAGCCGATGGTAAGTGGGGCTTCATGGTGAATTCGCTTCGGATCTTGATTTTCGAACGAATCATACGTTTTCGTATATTTCAAGGTTGATTAAAATTAGCGGGGGTTTGCACACAGATAAAAATTTTGACTTTGATTTGAGGATTAATGCCATATTGGGGCGGTTTAGAATACTACCCCCAATCCCATGCTGGCATAACAGGGTGTCGTAAAAGGCGACAGAAACCAGCCTGCTTGGTGGTAGGGCTTCGCGTATGGATAATATTATCAGTATTATTATTAAGTTATTAATATTATTACTGGTATTATTATCTTTTCGTGAAGCCCGCCTGGCTAGCTACCACCCTCCTGCTTGAGTCAGTCGCCAAACGACTCGTCGTGTTCCGGCTGGAGGCTTGAGAGCCAGTACCTTCTTTCTATCCTTCTTCTCATTTCCTGGCCGACAACGCATCAGTGATACCTTTGGTCTTGCTGATGTCCATGGGCAACGGTGACCACTTACCATCAGGTGGCTCGTCTGCTCGTTTGTCGGCTGTTAACATTAAAAAAAAAAGGAAGAATTTGAAGAAGCATGATTTGTACGAGATTCGTTGATTAGTTGGTTCGAGCTCTAGCTCTGAACTGAAAGATAAATAAGCTTATTTATTATACTGCTTACTTAAATGTAATCTCATCGCTTGTACCGCCATCATTTCTTCTATAGCCAGATTTTCAATTATTATTTTCAAGATCAAAATTTTTTTTTTCAGAATCTAGCTTTTTGTCTGAAATAATAAATGAAAATTATTAAAAATACAATTTAAAACATTGTTTTTTCGATTCCATGAATTTTTTAAAACAATGAAATTAGTTAACTCCCTTGTATGTCTCAGACTGATCAGATAGACAGAAGGAAACACAGATAGAGGAAAATTCCAACAAAAATATTTTTCCAATAGATAATCGAATCGATCTCGTTATGATGTTATTATTCGTATAGATATGATTCAGAATTAATAAATAAATGTTTGTTTTTACTACAAATTATTATTTTAATTATTGATGCTAACTTAGTTTGATATATTCATTGAATGAAATGAAATAATATTTTATTCGAAGTTGATTTTTAACAAACACTTCTCGAACGTCAAACTACGTCATCGCTTCAATAAATCCCTACCGTGAGTGGTCCCGGAAGAAGAAGCGGCAAGAAACTCCCGAGAAGTTTTTTTTTCCTACTCACAGTTACAGAACGCACTTATGGCTTTAAACTGGATTAATATTAAACTCGTGTCCAAGCAGTCTTATGATGAAAGTAATTATCAAGTTTGTAATCACCTTTCCAGATAAGAATGTCTTTGATGTGAGTTTTAAATTTACAATATGACATTTCTGTCAATTGTAATCGAACTTTATTATAAATATTTACACATCTACCCATGAAAGAGCCACGAGTTTTACTTAGTTTGAAATTTGGAACAATCAGTTTAACCTTATTCCTAGTATTAATATTGTGAACATTACTTTTCCTAACAAAACTATCATATTATTTTTTAACGTACGTAATATTGCCAAAATTATATTTTGATGTTACCGTTGTAACCTAACGGACTCCCTAGGTCTGAGGTTGTAAATGGCACGTACTGCTCTTTTCTGTAATATAAAAATCGATTTCATATCAGCAGCTGAGCCCCACAACAACAGACCATAAGACATCACACTGTGAAAGTAACCAAAATAAACTAATCTTGCTGTTTCTACGTTCTGCTGTTAAGAGCCTTACTTTCTTAACAGCGTAAGCAGCAGAGCTAAGTTTCCCTGACAAGATTTCAATATGAGGACTCCATTGTAGTCGTAAGTCTATAGTGATACCAAGAAATGTGGTAGAATTCACTAGTTCAAGCACTTCCTTATTTAAAACAATATGAGATGGCACTTGTCTAACATTTGGTAAAGTGAATTTAATACATTTCGTTTTTTTAGTGTTTAACACAAGGTTATTATTATATGTAAACCAGTGTAACACTTGCGAAACAGTATTATTTACATCGTCAAAACATTGTTTTCTCCTATCTTCTTTAAAACGTAAGGAGGTGTCACCAGCAAACAATACAGTTTTACATAAGCCCTTAGTGAAATAAGGAAGATAATTTATATATATATTAAAAATAGTAGTGGTCCTAATATGGATCCGTGGGGGACTCCTATGGTAATGTTTGCCCCTGGGGATTCATTTTCACTAATAACTAATTTTTGAATACCATTAGAAAGATAAGATTGTATAAGGCTAACTAAGTGTGGAGACACCATAAGAGACAAAGATTATTCATTAATACAATTATAGTCGAGGCAATCGAACACTTTTATATACTTATTGTGTAGTTTCATCTTGAGTAAGAGTTTTTTCAATGTTGCCCTTTTAGTCCGTCTTACTAGTGTTGCTACATCTGAAAACTGAGATGCTTCCCTTCCTTTTCTTTTGATAATTTCTTTAGATCCTCTTTACATGGTTTTCTGGAAGAAACTGGTGTTTATTACCGCCTACTGTGCAATCTCTTCCACTCTGAAAATATCTTAAATGTATTTTTTATGTAACATAAGCTAATGCTTGACAACAATCCTACCTGATGGTAAGTGATGATGAAGTTTAAGATGTTGACCGCATTCACTTATGAAAGTCACATCATATGTAGCCGGGAACACCGACGCGGGCAAGCTGTTCCAGTCCTTGTGTATGGACATATGTAATAGATGATATCTATACGTAATCGTCAGTGTGTCTGCTAGTGATGGTAACTTTTGAGCAACTTTCCTGATTGACATCATATTCACACAATATATTAGTTTTGACAAAACGATGATACACTGCTTTGTTTGAATTCAATAGGTGATGCTATGTTTAAGTTATAAACTTATTCTATGAAGCAATATGTTTCAGACCGTGGTGCGCCAATGTCTGTACGCGTCGCTGGGCCCAATAACCTTCAAATTGGTTATGAAGTTCTAAATATTCTCAGACCTGGTGCCTGCTCCAATGTAAGACATCACAGTAGTCTTCGACATACGTGTGCCTTTGAAGTGCAGTATTTTTTATGATGCCAGTACGGGATCGTAAACCTATATTTGTGTTTTAAAATGATTTCATGTTATCTGTGATTATATTATAAACTAGTGAACTGCCCTCGCTACGCTTCAGGAAAACTACGACTTAAATCATTTTAAATTAATTAATAACTTTTTTATTTATGGACAGATTGCAATGAATAGTATCTTTAAGTTTCAGTGACACTTACTGCAGTACATTAGTGAAAACCAGAACAGAATCGGTTAAGCCGTTTCTATGATTAGCAGGAACAAACGCACAGACAAACAGACAAAAATTCTAACAACTTTTGTTTTGTGCTCTATTGCGTTAATAAAGGCCCGTAATAATGTTTTCTTTTTCATATATCGTTCATGTACAGAAAGTTATTAGTTAGAATTTTATTATTAGTATAGATAATAAAGAAACAAAAATAATCAATAGAGAATTAATCAATTTTCTAAGTTAACATTAAGTCATTTGAAATTTAAAATATTAATGGTTATTTATTTAATTTATATTATGACTTTTTTAAAAGTTTACGATGAATGATTAATAATAACATATTTCTAAGATAAAAATTAAAAACTCATTGTAAGATTGTTTAACCACAAAACGTATTTAAACATGTACATGATTAGTATATAACTATATTGTATATGTACATATAGTAAAATTAAAATTTTACAGATTTCGTGCCTGACACGATTATTGAGCACATTGAAAATGAATTTATAGATTTTTTTCAAAATGGTTAGGCTACAGGGAAAACCCTTAACCCGATCGTCTTTGTTTTAGGCTCAAATTGTAGCAGAGTTAATTGTCCAGAGGAGTTTTTCTCAATTTTTTTGTTCACTATTTCGGCCATACTTTTTTTCATTTTTCACTTGCTCTAAAAACTCTTTTTGCACCTTACAGTTCTCGTGAAAGCGCGTCTTTTGAGCCTTACTTGAATATCATATCTTCACAACTCTCCGAGATATAAGGGGATCGCACTTTTTCGTGAAATCGGACCCTACATTGGAGCGAACGAAAAGACATTTACAATGTCAAAAAATATCTTATAAATTTTTCCATGACATGTTTCTTGAGTGTTGCTACATACTATTTCTATTTTTTAAAGCTAGGTATATAAATAAACCATTGGTACCAATGTTAATTAAAAATTAGTTGAGTAAAATCATTCATTGTATTCAATTATGAGATTCGGTGAAGCTTGTATTAATGCGCAATTTTGTAAACTGCACCTCGTAAGATTAAGAAATCCATACAAATTATTCGACTCGAGTATTCTAGTCATTCAATTTGAATACTTTTAAATTCTTGGTATCTGCCAGCGGTTTCGAATGAAGAGGTTTGAATATGGAACACTCGATAGCCTATAAAGTTCTTCAGAGTTTCTTTATGCAAAGATAAGTAAGTTGTGTTCGTTCTTTTTGGCTTCCGAATACAAATTTCGATGTGAGCGCACTCGCGGCAAAAGATAGTCCGTAATATATAATTATACCCACCAATTTTTCTACGCACTTTCGCGTCCGCACACACTGCCAAAAAACATGTGTGCACGCAACCGCAACGCACACTCGCCCACAACCAATAAATAGATTGAACTAAACGGTGAAATTTAAAAAAGGAACAAAACGGGCGGATCGCATTGCCGCACACAACAACACTAATGCAACCGAATCATTAACTCATGCCATCTGAAAATTTACTCTGATTCCAATCGATAAGGCTTAAAATCGAACACCACGTTCAGATTGTAGACCTAGTATGTTAACACGTAATGCATGCATGGGAATGATGAATACTCACACAAGTAAATAATTTTTGATTATAGGAACACCGAATTTGCTTTGCGGTGTGCGTGAAGCGTTGAAACATTGTTGGTGTTTAAATGCATCCTTTGCGTGTGTGCATCGTTAACGGCTAATGTGTTGCGTGCGATTCATTTGTGTGAGTATTTTTGTCGTTCGCATGATGGATTCGCGTGTTTGTATTGGTATCGTTTTTCCTTTTTTGCGTGCGGACAGGCACACAGACCTCGTGAAAAAATAATTTTAACTGGCACAGTGCAGAGCATGTTTAATTTTTGATCTCTCTGTCCCGCGCGAAATGGGACGTCATTACTTTTTTAAATTACAAATGTCGTCGGTTTTGTATTGCCATTTTATGTTTATTTTATTTCTTCTTTAATTCGCATTGTTTGCTCAGATTGGTCGGCTCCCATATGATTGAGCGAGTACGCAAATCATGTACATATTGTTGGCTAGTGAGTCCTTTATTAGGAATGTGCTTTATTTGCACTCGTGGCTGAAAATTTTTAAAAAGTTTAGAATTTGAATACAATTTTTTTTCTGCGTATTAGTAAGGTATGTTTATATATAAAATAGTGTTTTACGTCATAACCTAGGAAATTCTGATAATATCAAAGGGTATTCACGGTATACATAATTACTTTGATATTTTGACCAGCTGCATGGTTTATGGTAATGGTTTAGCTGTCTGTTTGTTTAAAAATAACTAGTTTGTGGTCCTCTCAGTCTATTTGCTGTACGTTGGAGGCCGAGGCCTCTGTTCTTGTAACGAGAAAACTATGACTGTTTTAATGCAGATTAGTAGAAAAGCTAGTGACCGCAAAGTATGTGCTATTGGCACTCCTGATCCCATCACATTGGCACATCCAGACTGTCTCGAACCATTCATAAGCATCAGTCAACCCTTATGTTGAGTATGGTGTAAGCTCCCAATTCTGGACAACTGCCACAATACCAGCCAAATTTATTTAAAGAAATTGGAATGAGCTTTATTCTGAGGTTTTCCCGCAGAACTATATTATGGGGTTTCTACAAAAAAAAAAAAGATAAAGGAACTCTTCTTCGTGGTTGGTTTTTAGAAGCATGCAGAAACACAAAGAATCAGAATCAAGTGATTGTATCGAATTAGATATTAGGAAGTTAGTATGACGGTGAGGTGGTCATGAGAGTTTCGTGAAAACGGAAGATCATTACAGCATCTCATCGGAAGCTGTTAATATATCAAGTTTAGACGCGTATTATTTGATTTCATAAATTCAGTTCAATATTCATGACACGGGACGGCGGACGGCCCTATTTCCCTTCTTCAATGGCTACAAACATAAAAAGATTAAATCGTTTTGACGCAAAAATTAATACGATCTCATAAGACGATATATATTTATAATTTTATCATAAGAATCGTCATTAATATTAAATTCTGAAATTTTCGATAGACGAGTCAGTCACTCTCCCTCTCTCTGTTAAAACATCTAGAACTCTCAGCGACAAGTACAAAACATAACCTCAATGATCATAATTATCTTGTCTCTAACTGAACCATTCTGACACCATTCAGTCACATTTTCGAGCGGCAGAGTGTTGTAATACTGTCGACCCCGTGGTCCAGTTAGCAGTGACACTGCCTGCCGAGCGAGAGGTACTGGATTCGATTTCCGGCTGGGACAGTCAGTTATATCAGTCAGTGATAGGTAAATATTAGTTCAAAGGTCATCGGTATTTGAGATGACATGTTTGTGTGCGGATGGACAAGGAATATTGACATAAAATATACTAATCGTATGTCTCAGTATTTTAAAGAAAATACACACATTTCAGAATCATGATATTTAAACATTTTATTATGTAACGGGTACTCACTTTACGTTTTTATTTACTTACGTTTTATTTCGACCCAGTTGCACGGAGCGTGGTCACGGCGGAACTGCGGTGGCGGGGAGAAAGTGTCGAGAAGCTAGCGGTAGAATAATCTATCTACCCTACGTCAAGTTCGTTTTTATTTTTTACATACCATTGGACGACACACGACCTTTGCTGTATTTTCACGCACTAAACTTTGCACTTCATGTGTTTTACATAAAATAACCACTGGATTCCACGTTTGTGCTAACTTAATATTGGCAAATAAATAAAACGTATCGTTACATAATAAAATGTATAAATTCCGCGATGACATTAGTTTAAAATCAGGTGACATTTAAACCATTATAAGTAAGTTAATAATTTTGGTTATCAGTTTTTTTAATCTTAATTTAATTTAACTGTCGTAACATACCAGTAATACTTGAATAGTAAACCAGTTTTTTTATTTAACTTTACTACATATATTACGAGTTATGCCTGCCCGGTACACTGTTTTTACTATTTCCGGATTAAATAAAGAAGATAATTATATTATTGATGAATACAATATGATGGACGAACACAAACGGAAGTGTTGTAATATAAACCGTACACTGTCATCGTCACCATCTCGGACCACAATAATTGTCGCTTTCACGCTCTGATCTCCTCACCACGGTTATCCGCTTCGTTGGCCCAATGCGCGTTGGATTTAACAAATCTACACACTCTCGACAATAAGGATAATTCTCAAATACGTGGATTTCTTCATTCATTGCTTTATTCAAATTCACATACCTGTTTTAGTCATAAATGCGCGCATGATTCGACCATGTACTGTATGCTGCTAATGAGTTGCAGGCATTGATTGTATGAAGGTAGACAGTTGTATAGTTACACGAAAACATCGCTAATATGAACCGCGTAGTTCATACGAGGGGCTGTATTTTGGAGGAACTTTATATTGCGTTTTTGAGTGGCAGTCGAACTGCAATTCGCTTGCGTATGAGAAACACTGAATACGGGAAGCATACCTGCCCAAATAAGACTTAAGATACAGATCGCCACATCGAAATAACTGATAGTTTAGTAACTACCAAATTGTAGTTTGTTTTATTCATATTATATAAATTAAAAGTGTTTAACAATTGCAACTTCAGTGTTTTTAAACATTTTCAATTTATTGCACCAGATGACTAGATCCGAACATAATTGTTTTGTCGGAGTGAAAAAAAATTATTTTCGTTTAAAGTGTGCCCTGAATTTTTTACGTGGGGTAATTTTCATCCAAAACTTCGGTTTTAAAAATGTACACACCAGAATATCGTAATTATGTAAATTACTTTATTTTTACGATTGTTCTTTATTGGGTTGAAGCAAGTTGACGAACGAAGTAATTTGTTCAAACTGTGCACTTTCAATGACAAAGTACAAGCGTTTGTGAATAAATTAATATTTGACAAGGTAAATGTAACTTTTGTTAGGAAATATATACTCAGTAGTTTATGTGCCCTTGGTGGTGTGAACTTCTCACAAACTAAAGCTTGTGTTGAACGAAGGCGGTCGAGACAACTAACCAATTGCTAGTTTGGTTGCAACTTGTTATAAATTTGCACATTGACGTCTATACGTCATATATAACAAGAGCAGTCGTTGAGCCTTGTCGGAGTCCAACCGGCGGGTAAGGATCTTCTGACAGTGCTTAACTATTCAAATTCAAAATTGAAATTGTTTAGTCATGTAGGTATTCTGTGAATATACTTATGCACGTAATTTTTTGCTTCTACCACCGTTCGGAAGAGGTGCTTTAACAATGAGGCGAGGAAACGGCGAACGAAACTCCTCAGCACATCTTTTAAACAATACATGGTAATTACAAAAGTTTAATCTTCTGCGGAAGACCTGGTTTCGTTAACACTTTTATTTCCAGGCGTCCTTGTCATTAATATATTCATCTATACCATAATATCCTTTGCTTATAAGCTGTATTTTAATAAGTCGCTTAATTTATTGACTGACTTATTGACTCTTTATTTTACTTATTGACTCCTTGACTATTCGTACAGGTACAGTGTCTTGGAGTACACGACGTTTACGAGTTTACAACGGTCTAAACTGACAATACTTTTGTCCTTCTAATTAAGTAGCCTCTTTGCGATCGAGGAAGTGTAGAGCGCACTCTGTCACGGTACTCTAGAGCGGATAGATCGAGGTGTTACAAGCTAACTTATCTAAGCTTTTTTTGTCGCTCAAATGGCCACGACGTGGTTTACCGATTACTATTTTAAAATAACAATAAGGGCCGACGTATGAAAGTACCCTCCGATGCACGGAAACGTTTAAGAAATTTTGCCACTTTTGCTACCAGCCATCGCCCACCGCACTATCGATTTACCGAAATATAGGAGCGCTTCAACAATACCCTTATATTAAAAGAATAAAGGCAATATTTCAATAAGTCAACCGATAACGATAGAAAACACGAGCAGTTTATTCACATCATCTATTTTCCGCTCCCTCGTTTATCTCACAAAGGAGATATCATCCCCTCGACGGCGGCCGCCAGTCACTATACACAAGATTTTCTTCCCGTAAGCACACACAGACGCCCGTATGTGTTGCACGTGTGAGTACATTCTTCACTATCCCATATCGTCGACTTTAGTTGGGGTACGGTTTGCAAGCATAACCATATATTGGTTTTGATAAAAGTAATTATTTAATATTGTTGATAATTGTTTTAGAGCTTAGAATTACTGACAAAATTCCAATCCTTAGTTTTATATGGATAAAATTTCGTATACAAAGTTCTTTAGGTGAATTTAAAGAAATTTTTATTATTTCAGGATATAGTAGGTACTTCAATATGGTTCTGATTTAATTATGTATTCTTTATTGCATTTACCTAATGTTAAGGAAGACAAAGGGCAAACTTAATGCTTATTGACATTCTCTATCAGTGAGCCCGGTGTGAAAGAAAGTGAGAGAAATGCAAGGTAGGTGGACATACAAAAAAACAAACACGTATAACACAATTATACTTATAAATAAATATAAATACATACATATATGTAAAATATTATGAACAAAGTGGATACAAACATTATTCGACAACCCTATGTTTTGAAACAGGAGACGTTATAAAGATGTTCCCGCAATAACCTATTAAAAATAATCTTGCTAGGTTTCTGATGGTAAGTAATAGAGCATTCCATAGTAGTATCGCTTGAACGGCAAAGGCATTACCGAAGAAACTACTATTATTTGATGGAAGAGAGATTTTTAAATTTCTAGACGAGCAGAGTTACTGAAAGTTTCCGTTGCATAAGAAGGAGAAGATGGATCATGTAAAATAGAATACAGAGGGAAGAGAATTCTAGAGTTTCGCCTTCGGTGAATGGTAAACTGATTCATAATACCGAGACGTGAAAGAGGTAAGGCATGAATTTTAGAAAAATTATAAATTGCTATTAAGCCCAATCAAAACGGCTCAGAATCATTTGATGTTATATATTCTGTATTAGCTTTCAATGTTGCACATTCAAGACGAATTTGCAGGAACTAAAGGATAAAACTAGTTGAGTTTTATCAATTATTATGCGCATAATTCATAATAACCATATTATATAATTGTAAGTTATAGCTGAGTTCGCATTTGCGGTAGTGATCCTCAAATAAAACATACAGAAACGTACAGAAACGTTGAACCTTTCGATTTTGTAGGCAAATAAAAAAAATATTATGATTTAATCAATTTTATTTTTATTTAATTTCTTGAATATCCTGTAGGTAGGATTGTTCTCAAGCATTTACTTATTTTAAAAAGGAGTCAGTTGGTAATATTCCTGTGTGCCGCGCAAGAGTTCCTGGCGCAGCTTCAGGCAGTGCAGATATTTATGTGGCAGGTAACAACACTCTCGGTGAAGGTCCTACTTTTACTGGTAACCATGTACGTCGGAGGCCGCTAACCGGCCATTGACTCGTTTGTCTTACCCTAATGTCTTCAATTCAAGCATGTGTATGTCATTGCGCTAGTGCGGGTGTGTGTTGGCGTTAGTTGTTAGCGTTCATTATTTACTCGCGTGCTACTCCCACCCTTCTCCACCGTCTCCTTCATTTGGCACTTGTACACCTTCAGAAATATCGTTTCAACTTCATTTTCTTGCTTTACATGTATCCGCTGACGGTACAGGGCGGCAGTGTGCGTGCTAGACGCCGCCTAGACGCGCTGACCCAGTGGCCGGCGGCCTTGCTTTCTTATGTTGTTCCTCCGTCCCGCTCGCGCACGCCGTCTCGTTCATGCGTGCTCTATTGATAGTAAGACGCAAGGTCGCTCGGACCATGGGTAAGGCAAGGGTGGGAACGGGTTCCAGGATGTGCGTCGCGACGATTCACTTGTTAGATTCACTACGATACTTTGTCCTTTACTATTTGAGACATCCAGTATTTCAGTACTAAGATAACCCGGATTTGCATAACCCGGACGTTTAGACAAATGTCATTTTATTAGCGATAAGTGTTAAACTGTAAGAACATGTCACAAATAATAATGATGACATAAATGAAGATTTACTTCAATACATACGTTTTTATTGTAATGCTCAAAATGTACAATAAATAAAATTTAAGCCTTCTGTTATATTTACTACTAGCTGTGCCCGCGACTGCGTCCGTGTTGAATTTAACAAAAAAGTTATTTAATAGAAATAAAAGTAGCCTAAGTTACTCCTTATCACATCAGCTACCTGCCAGTGAAAGTCCCGTCAAAATCGGTCCAGCCGTTTCAGAGATTAGTCGGAACAAACAGACAGACAGACAGACAAAAATTAAAAAAAGTGTTATTTTGGTATATGTACCTTATATACATTCATATGCATGTAGTAAAAAGCGGTTATTTTAATATTACAAACAGACACTCCAATTTTATTTATTAGTATAGATAATTCTATAATGTATTGTTGGTAATTGAACTCTAACAGTTTTTTTATCCATAATTATCGTGCTTGTATTGAGGTACACAAAAAACAAACTGTTTTAACCGGTTTCCAAGTCGACAACCCGTCGGTGGTAGCCCACCGCTGGGTGGTCGTCGGTTGAATTCGCTGAGGGTTAACATAAACAAAACCTATCAATTGTACAGATTGTTTTGTCCAAAGTGGTTTAGCAGATGTGACACGCGCCCAGCAGTGGGACAACAACAGGTTGTAATGAGCGATCGTCTTCGGTATAGTATGAGAATATTAATATTAAAATATTTTAACTTTTATAAATTTTGATGCAAAAAGTTAGCAGTGTACTAAATACGTAACGAGAGGCCAGTGTCATACGTACACCACACAAGTGACGATCTCTTTGCAAGCGAGAGAACAGTTTGGTAGGGAGCGTACTTACAAGTAATCTTCTTGGCGATTGTAAATGTCTGCAGTGTCCAAATAAAACCAGGTGGACTTTAGCTGGTTTGCGACATCCCTGTCAATGTATACATTTAAAATAGCAAATAATTATCATTAGCACAATATCTGACTACGCTAGACCCGCGTCCCCTCTCACGAACGAAGGGTAAAGGATTGTTGACCGTGTGTGTATTGATAGTGTTTCATGTATTATTATGAGTTTCACGCAAATCCGTCGCTGGGGACGAACGGTTGGTGGTCACCGTCGCCCATGGACATTACTCCCGAGGCCGCCACTGACGCGTCGCTGGAAGAAAAGGAAGCGGGGCGTATTATTACTGGCTCTTTGACAGTGCGATCGGCACATATGAAACATTTTACGGTCGATTTAAGAAGAAGAGAGGTCGCTAGTCAGGCGGGCAAAATACCCTGCACCATGCAAGTACCATCGGGAATAAACTGGGTGGTACAAAGTCCACAGACTCCCAACAGGAGGGACCGTGCGCCATAGCTTCGTCGGTTGTTCAGGGAGGGTGCATCACGAGGAGAGGAGGCTGGACTGGAATCAAGGATGAACGGAGCCCGCACACTTCGAATTATTTCAAATTTAATCAGTCTTTAATTTATTTTCTATTCTCCTTGTACTAATATCATATACCTGAAAACAATATCTTAATTAATTATTTCAGTAAGTATTACACCGAAATAATTAATAGGAAATATGATTAAACAATTAAGTAATTTTTTGGCTATTTATATTGGTCATAAAAACATTTGATTTCAATAATTATACAAATTGAAATAAATTTAATTTATTTACATTTGTATAACTTTAATTTGCAACAATCCGAATGTGTATGTGTTTACAATGCATGATGGTATATACTTATAGATATGCATGGCATCTGTCTCCCTCTCGCAAAGGAAACATGCACTTATAATAAATAAAACCATATACTTTTATAAGTGTAAGTAAGACGTATATGCCGTCTTCAACAACATAAATGCTTTGCCCCGAAACGAAGCACCATCAGGGACAGTACCGCTTGTGCGCGTCTAACTATACACACCTATTAATAATCGCGTAGTTGTGGGAAATTCGACCATAATCAATAAATAGCATTCTGTTACAAATTTAATTTATTAATAACACTAAACTAAAGCTCGAAAATTCCAAACACATCAAAAAAATCGGTTCATTGTCACAGGTGAAAATGGCACTAAACTGATTTCTATCTTTGCCCATTTATATCTAGATCATTAGTAACATAATTAATTGTATATTGAAACTTTAACTTAACTTATTGGTGTTATAAGTAACGTTTTTATCTCTAATAATAACACCAATAGCCAACACAAGCTATTATTACATGCTATTCGTGTAATAACCCCTCATTATTGCGCACACAGAAATCCAAATTCTCACGTTAAGTTTTTACAAAAAGTTTATAACTAGTCCTTTGAGATACCAACTCGTCAGTCATCATTGTTAGCGACTAGACATTACCGCGTTGTTACTAGATCAACTAGTGATGACAATAGCGTATTAACATGACAATACGAGTCATAACATGTCTGGAGCTAGGACGGCTTCCACGTCCGGCTTAATTACGGCTAGACCTCATTGTCCAAACGGACACGAAGCTCAAAGCTCTTTTAAATCCAAAAGGGTCTTTGAAGGCGACAAAGATTTATAATTTTTCAAGTTATTTTTGGTTTCGTGAAATATTTAAATTTCACATATCGTAGGACAAGATTAGTCACTCTCTAAGCGTTCACGTGTCGCGTTGAACATGTCAAAACGTGGGCAACATGCCATATTATCTATCTTTATAAACAAATCACATCATGTTATCTCTTAATCAGTACTACAGCAACTTGATTGAAAACACCTAATATGATTATTACATTATTGTCCCTTGTTATTACATTATTAGACTTTATATTAACATTTATGAGGAGGAACCTATGCCCTTCAGTAGACTGCTGGTTGGTTGAAGGCAACGCTTAATTTTTTTAGACAACAAATTTCCTTCTCTCAAATAACGCTTGTGGATGCATACGTAAAATGTTTTAATTAGACAGTTTCTTTTGCGGGAATTAATTTCATATTATGCGTCAACTTTAATTAATGGAATAAGCACTAGAATGCAACTACTGAACAACGCGCGAAGCATGGCGCTCGAGCCAGTCGATGGTTCCACTCGATGGTCGCCGGGCTCTGTACCAGATGAATCATGACCCTATTAGTGCACGGTGGCATATGTCTCTCTAGGTACCAAGAAATCAATCAAGAATCAACAATGTGTTTGACGCGTTTTTATTACAGTATTGAAGAGCCACTAATAAAGTAGTTCCGCGTTTTCTTCTCGGTGGTCAACCTATCAATGACGCTATTGGAATCGACAATAATAGACGACGATGACTCACCATGAGGTGGTCCGAATGTTTATTAATTTATTATTTACATATAACAAATTGAGATATCTATCAGTAACAGTAATAAAAATATAAATAATGTGGGTAGGTAGGTGGATATGTAAGTAAACTTAATATAGAGTTGGCACTTACAAATGTAAGGTGACGTTAAACAGGAGTCAACGCAGTGAGTACGATGGATGTTGAATGCGCGGGCGCCGGTCTAAAATGCCGTCCACCCGATAATGGCGGCCGGGTGAACGACCCGCGTTACATATTTAGAAAAAAATATTTGGCAAATGCTCAGTGCAATGCACTTTACACTTGGGTGCAGAAAAATTTGCCCCGAATTCCAATCATTTTTTTTTTATTTAAGGGCCGATATGGAAAAATTTTTGTGTATTTTTTTATGTATTTGTACATTATATATGTAATTGTAAATTGTAAAATGTCATCGAATACTATGAATAAAGACATTGAAATTTAAACTTAATTAAAATTTATAATCCATCGCCATATGCTATGTATAAAAGCGTTCATATTACTACAGTTTGCTTGAGGAGAAAAACACTAAACCTTCTAATGCTGTTCTTAAATAAGATACTTTGCACAGCCTAGTGCAATTATAATATATTATTGATTTATTGTATAAATCGGAATGTTAATTTAATTTATTATTTGTTTAATTTGTATTATGATACAGTAAACAGATATGTATAACTTTGACGTATTATTAACATATTATAACATTGTTTTCAATCATTTGTAATCGCATAAATATATTTTGTGACATTTTACGTATTTTTAGGTAAGCCGCCTTTACGTGTGATTGCAGGTACATGATTTAAATGCAAAATATCTTAGTGAACCTTGGAATAGATACAGATTTGTTTTATTGTCTGAAGGGCACAGAGGCTAATGACATTACAATTAATACGTTTCATCTCTGATTCTGAGAAGTAACAATTCACCTGTGACCGACCATAATTAGACCTAACTTTTTTTGAATCATCAATAAAAACAAATAGCTTGTAATTCTCAAAAAAATTCCTTTGGGACATGATTGATAATTATGTCGGCCAGCTGTGTACGCACAGGGCGAAGCTTCCGTAGAGATGAGGTTCAACAGACTTGCAACACACACATCCACAGCGTGGTGCGAACTCATCTACCTCTAGAACGAGTGTGTTTGTATCGCAACGCATCCTTTATTAGTGTTTGTTTGGATGACAGCTTCCTGACACGCGTGGAGCTTAACTTCGGATGAGTTGTTCGGACGGAGATGAGTTTCAAACTCACCTAGTCCGCTGGTGTGAACTCGCATACATAATGACTTTGTATTTGAATTCATCCACGTTAATTCTGTTGTTTTTGATACTTGTTTAAAATAGCGTTATTGTTTTTCTTCGTACGTATTTTGTTCGGAATCGTCTGGATTATAAATATGCACAGTGTAAATGATGAATACACCCAGCAGTCTTTAAATATACTCAGAAGTTTCTACGTCACACATGCATAAACAGGTGACTTTTAATTTTTACAAAAAATATCCTTTGCTCTATTGTCGACAGCAAATGTTACATATATTAAAATTACGTAAGATAAAAGTACGATTTGTTACAATAACATTTTTATTATCATAAAAAAGTGCTATCAAGATCATGAAAGATCTTTTGAATGCCCCCAGCGTAACATTTGGATTGGTACATTATATTTGGTCGCCCTATACAAGTAATACCTATGTATTAGTAAGTACCTATATATTAGTATACTGTTACGATCAGTGCAGGCCTTTGAAACGAACATTAATGATGGAGTGGAATTACTAAGTTATTGCTATACGTACTATTACTATTGTATGGCTAAAAACAGGTTTTTCAATCAATAACAATACGAGAATTGAAGCCAAATGAGTGAAGGATCGTTGACGCTCTTATCGATGACGGAAGATCGTAAAACATTTTGAAGTTGGACTTTTCAAATTCATAATTACCTAATCCTTTATACATTTTATCAATAGACTCATGCGCGTATTTTCTTACTTTTAAACTTGTTTTTGGGACAGTGGCAGTTAACATGGGTTCGGTGGGTTAACTGCGGTGGTCAAGGACTTAATCAACATAACATAACTAAATTCAAAGGAGTCTGATATAGAATAAGTCTGATTATATTCTAGAACCATTAGCAATATACAGAAATGTGTAATAACTCAAGTACTCACTGAAAACCAAGTGTCCTCCGTTCTCGTTAGCTTCTTACGTAAGTTTAAATCATTAGGTTACAGCAGGGCACAATTTCTGTAAATTAAAAAGTAATCGAGAAAGCTAGAGAGTATAGCCATGTTGCGTCAAAACAAATCAAAAATTCATCTACTGTCTGAAGTTCTTCGACATGATTAAATGTTTGCTTGTTATGTTTACATAAACGCTCGTAGTCAGGTGGTTTATGTCGGTCGTAAGTGATCGAGTGAATGTTATATCTGCGGGCGCTGCAGGTATTCGGACGGGTGACGGCTAGTGGTGAAATATAATAGCGATGTGGAAGCAGTGGCGACCTAGTCGATCGAACGTTGAGTTCCTCAACGGGATACTAGAGGTTGAATCCTGCACGCATCTCTAATTTTTCAAATTACGTGCGTCTTACAAATTAAGTATCGCTTGCTTTGGTGAAGGAAAAGAAAAACATCACGAGGAAACCTGTGCACTTGAGAGTTCTCCAGAATGTTCTCAAAAGTGTGTGAAATTTCCCAACCCGTATTCGATCAACGTGGCAAACTACTTTAACCCCTTTCATTGTGTGAAGAGACCTAAGCTCTACGGTAACTTTAAGTTAACAAGTACTTTCTTTCTTTCTTTCCTCTTTGGTGTTACTCATATCCACGAGCGACAGTGACCACTTACCATCGGGTGGCTATTCCGCTTGTTTGTCACAAAAAAAGTTAACCAATGTAACGATTATGATCGGTGATAGCGAACAGAATCGATGATTGAATGTGTTTTAGGAATGACGAAAGCGCTCAAGAAACGTTTTCATAAACCCATGCAACTACCAGCCGTACTTGAAACTAAACGCGGTCGCACAGTTGGTTGTCACAGGCGATCTACGGTTAAGTTGTAGACAGAAAATTTGATCGAGTGAAATAATGTTCACCCGCGATTCCATTGACAGCACAATAAAATATATATTTCAGACCGAAGAGCCATGTAATATCATTGATAAATTATTGTAAATGGAAACTATTTGAATTGTAGAACAATTGTCCGACTGCAAAGTGACGGTCAAGGACATCCGAGTCCTGAAACTGTGATATTAATTCAAATGTGTAACACGTTCATATATTTATGTATGCCACTGACGTCTGTGGTGGCATTGAATTTCAAAATCAGATATTTTAATAGAAGCACCGTAAGGAGAATAATATTTTCATCTTATATATATTTTTTCCATTTTATTTATAAGGAGAGGTATGAACCTAGTTTTCCATAACACAGGTAATCCTATTGTGGGAGCTAGAAACTAAAATAATGTAACAAAAGGAAAGCAATAAATTATTTCTTCATTTTCTGTAAGTTTAACAAACTACATTATATCAACGAGGTGTTGTTGAAGTTTCTGCCGTCGAACTTATAGAATACAAAGTTTGCATCACCTTTGTATATATAGAGCCCCAAAGTGAATTGTCAATCCTTGGATCAATTGTTCGAGTAGATCAATTTTATGAATACGATACTTCTACAAATTAAAAAGATATTTTTTGTGGGATTATAATATGGATATTCGAAGGGTTTTAATAAATTTAGTACCCGAAGCAATTCAAGTTCCTACTCCTAATGTATACTTTTAAGATAGAAATAAGAAAGACAACCTAAATGGATGTAGAAATATAACTGTACAGCCACGCTGAAGAGATTTTAAACACCCTGATAATTATCAGGTAACATAATATTCTGGTTTAATTACACATGTGACTATTCAACAGAAAATAGATAAAACTTTGTAAATTACTTTCAACAGTTAAGTTTTGAGGGTGTCCTTAGCGAGAAGGACCAAAATGCGGTGTTCAATATTTTGTTATGATGGGTTTCTTAATCTGTATGATCTGTGTTTTCTAAATTATAAAATACTAGCGGCCCGCCTCGGATTTGCACGGGTGTACTTTATCAATAGTTCCCGTAGCGTATGCGATGATAGAAATTTTTAAGCAAATTTTTTTACACCTTGGTTCACGTTGCTGAAGTTTTAACAAGGATCCCGTATTTTTTCTAGTAGTAAATATAGCCTATGTTACTCGGGGATAATGTAGCATTCTAATGGTGAAATTTTTTTTAAATCGGTTCAATAGTTTTTGAGTTTATTCGTTACAAACAAATAGAATACATAGCTTTCCTCTTTATAATATTAGTATAGAAAAATGATTATGATATGAACATTAATTGATCTCAATGGTAATTAAATCTGTAGTAGACTTAATCGTGAACTGTGAACCGTGAACCGTATTTCTACAAATAAATTCATTCAGTCATTGAATTTTCATTGAAAGTCAATGGGAAGATAGTCCATGAACTAAAAACAATTGAGATCATATTTTATAATTACTTAATTGCCGTAGTAAAGAGTGATAATAACTGTAACTTATGACATCGAGACACGATGCGGTGTGTCCTGGTTATGTAAGCATTATAACAAAAATAATCATAGACTCATTTAAAATTATATCGCCAATCACATCTCATTTAGCTAACCTATGTTATCGACGTGGTACCTTCCCTAACAAAATGAAGACAGCTGTTATCAAACCGTTACATAAAAAGGATGACACGTCCATGGCCTTGCCACCGGTATTTTCCAAAAAAATACATATTTATTTTAGTATTTTGGAAGTAATTTTTAATGGTTTATATTCATCTTTAGAAATAAAATAAACTAATAACTAAATAACCACAGCAGTCTGGGTTTAGGGAAATAAGTCCATTATTGTAGCAATCTAAAACTTATTACAAAGAGTTATGTTAACTATGGATATGATAACACCTAGTGTTGTACTCTATATGGCTCTCTTCATAGTTTTTGATCGCATGGATCACAACATCTAGATAAAATATATAACTACGCTGTAAAACTAAATTGAATACCTATGATCTCTTAAAATTATATACAACAGATAAGGAATAATTTACATACAAAAGTAAGATATGCAGATAAAATTAAATTAAATAATGAATGTGATTTTAAGAAAACTAAATACAGCCGTGTCAAAGATTATAAGAATGTCTATGTGTGTGTGATTATGAATGTGTGCAAATTGTTATGGAACAATAAATAAGTTCGCTCTTCACTTCCAGTATATTACTGAGCTTAGCAAATAGTTTTGTAAATGACAAGATATACTTTTAAATAAAATGTAATTATCATCCTTTGCTACTGTAAAGGAAATGTAATAAAACCAGTATAAAGAAGAGCGATGGACTATGGCTAATTACTGTTATTAAGAGAGGAGACGTAAACCTAACTGGACCAGATGTGGCCCAAGTATTGAGGTTCATATGAGAATAATTTATATAGAGATAATACAAAGGGGAAGCGCATACTGCAGACAGCAATCGTATTTCTTGAACACGTTTGCAGACGAGCTGTAGAGCTATTTCACCTAATGTTAGAAGTGGAACGACCGGCCGGCCGTGACCGCGCTCAGTCTCGAGCACGGAGAGCACAATGCTAGCGTAATGATGCAGGATCGATACCTCGCTGTCAGCAGACACGTCACGCAGACGGGGGATACTATAGACGACTGAAGATTCATTATCTTTTAACGTCGCCTCATTTGTATTTTGTGTCACGTTGTCATAAAAATAGTGCATTGTTACTAGAACAAACAGTCCCCACACTAGAGCCTTCTATTTTGCGGATGGTATGGACGCGCAAATATGACATCAAAAACACCCACGGCGGCAGAATAAACGTTTATCTATTATTATTTATGTGTCACGAAAATGTCTTCTGGCCGTGAATCGAACCAGGGCCCCTCGTTTGACAGGCAGCAAGGTCACTAGTAACTAGGGTACGGGGTCGTCAGAATTATTATTTGAATACACTTGCCAAATAGTTTATTTATGAATGAGACGCGATTAAGAATACATGCTATATATATGCTATATACATGCTATATGCATGATAGGTTGATTCGTTTGGTTATTTAAGATGTTTAGGAAATAAAAAGACGAGTTGCCGCACTTTACTTGCAACATGCAATAAATTTAAAAGCTTACATAAATCGTTTAACAAATCTCCTTTTTCCCTGCTAGGTTCTCCTATTCTTGATGACGGGTGATTGAGATGTAAGAATTTCTTGTTAGTTTCTCGTTATTTTTAGGTATAAAGTGTTGTCTTTTTCTACTACAATTTAATATTTTTTTAAGATGATCTCAGTTTTAGAAATTACTATCAGTTACAATAAAAGAAATTTAAATTTATCAGCAGAGTCATGGATTCAACCTTACCCAATAAACAAAATTCCTTGTATCAAGCAACTGGCTTTCTTATTATCAATCCTAGCACTAAACATTCATAGGTAAAATGTTGCACCTTCCTGGTAAAGTCAACGATACGCAGGCTTAGGGGATACTAGAAATGTCCGGAAGATAGTAAATTTACTTCTGAATCTCTAAGGAATTTTCTAAGGAGCTCGGGATGGCTTGCTTTGCAAAAAAAAATTATGTGATAAATCTGAAATTGACCGGGCCAGATTAGGATTGTTATAAGTTGCGAGTCTGGCCACTTGCTACCTGCCCTCTTGTCAGCGGTACTTTATTACATTTTGATAACCTTCAATTATCTGGTGGCCTTCGTCAAACATGCTTGGGGCATCACCGTCTTTCTCGTCGAAAAGCCGCAGGTCACTTCTCTTGTTACGCCGCTTTGAACGAGATTATTCGTCGGTCTCCCGTCATATTTCAAAACAATGGCAAGAAACGATGAAAAAAGTACGGCAGTCTCGATTCTGGATATTTTTCAAAGTCTTAGGAGTCGAGATTCTTGGTCAGTGGGTCCCTGAAACTGATTACCGTTTAGAAGAAATAGCTAAACAGCTGAAAGAATAACCATGTGACTCGAGAGTTGGAAACTTTCTCGCTCAGCGTAAAAGCATTTCTGTATAGAGAAGAAATAGCATGCTAGCATTTTGGATACTGCAGCAAAGGGGCCTGGATATTTATATACATGTATTTAATTAATTATTTATTTTTAAATTAATAAAACAATACTTAACATTTCGAAGACTAAATGAATCATCTGTTTATCACTGTTAAAGACGTAGTTCTGGATCACTGAAATTAATTAAAACTCAATTCCAAGATGGTTTTGTAACAACACTTTTCAGGAGTCAAATTACACCATCGCTTTCAATTGTGATTTGTCCCGAAAGAAGAAGCGACAATATACTCCCAAGGGGTATTTTCTGCTCACAGTTGTAGACAGCACTCATTGCTACTTATGGCTTTATACTTAATTAATGTAAAAACAGTCTTGTTTTTAAAAAGAAAGGAAGAAAAACATATTTTTCTGTCTTAAGATGTGTGACAGACATATAAGTATGAAGTGAACTTGCATCTTGTAGTCACAATCAAGACAGAAGCAGGTTCGCACGCACGCACGCATTGACACGGGTGAGCCACACCTGCCTGATGTATCAGTGGGACTTGCAATTTAGTTACAATTTGCGATTTGCAATATAGTTTGCAATATAGTTACAGTTTCACGTACTTATATGTCAACATAACAAAAATTTAGACTATGTAATATTTAGTTTCACAACACAAAGGCAATAACCTCACTACTTCACAATTGGATGAATCACAAGACTCAACCGTTTGCCACCTTACCGGACTAACCGAATTATGTAGCTAGTTACATTTTTTATTTTCATATTGTTATTACTATTATTAGTAATTGAGAGTCTATAACAAAGCTAAGGAATGCTATTGAATTTATTAATCCAAGCATTTCCGTATATATACCAATATGATTTGGCACTTGTCTCACATTTGGTAACGTGAATTTTATACATGTAGTGGTTTAAGTATTTAACATAAAGCTCTAACATAACATGTTAAACAGGGTAATACTTCTAAAATCTTATTATTTACATCGTCTAAACAATTTTTCTTCTAGCTACTTTAACAACTAAGCAAGTTTCATGAAAAAACAATACAATTTTATACAAGTCTCTAGTGAAATAAGGAATATGAAATAATAGCAGCGGTCCTCATATTGATCCTTGGAGCACTTCTATGGTAATGTGTGCTCCTGGAGACTATAATCAGAAAAATAAGATATCTATAAATATAATTAAATTCTAACTGATCGCTTTCTGTACATGATGGATATATTATTAGGGGCCTTTATTAACGCAATAGAATACAAAACTACTACTTCTACAACTCAACAATATATAGAGCCCTTACACACCAAATTTTAAAAGTAAAGTTGACGTTCTTAAAAGTTTTAAAAGTGTTTTTATTTGAATGTATTTTTTACCTTTTAACGTTACAATATAAAACATTATTGGACTCTTAGTTAATTGTTACGTATATCATACTGACGCCATGACTGCAATATAATAACATTAATACTATAAATGCCCATAACAATATTATCGACTAAACAAAGACAGAGATTCCGCTACTAATCGCCACAAATCAGTATTAAGTTATTCTCAAAGCACCCGAGTAATCGCGTAAAGATATCACAAATCTAACCGTGGGTCTCACGCAGTAATTGTGATTCAGATCGTCGGATGACCTTCAGGTGACAAAATGGCAAAAAGTCAGAAAGCAGGCATCTGTCGTCTCGGAAACAATAGAAAAACCGTGCGTTGCGAGCCAAGTATCATGTCCTACGGTTATGTACATTGCTGAGCGGATAGCGTTATTATAATCCATGTATTATATTAAGTTTAGATACGTAATAAAAAATATTGTTTTGCTTTAAAATGCTTCAACGTTCTTCCCGGAACGCTGTACGACATCTCAGGTCTAAGCGTCTACGTCAGCTGACCGGTTCCATGATTTCCCGCTTAGGAACAGCTGCTTGTGATCAAGATAATACATTGTCACGTGAACCTACAGAAGGGTACATAGTACAGTAGAGTAGGTAGTAAGGGGAGAAAAAATGGCATGGATAACAGCCTCGTAGATTAAAAAATAAAAATACGATTGTATATTTGTAGAGATTTTATTCGAATTTTATTTTTTATAAATCTTGATTTAAAAGCTTACAAATACAAATATGGATTTGAATATTAATAAGCCAGTATATATTTACTTCTTGATCTGTTACCAACTCACTGTATGTTGTAGAATTTTCAAATGTGTGAGTTTTTTTATACAAAAAGTCACGTTTGTTAAAATTTTAACATCCTGCCGGTTTTATTAGTCGCACACTTTTTGTTTAATTTTATTTTGTCTATATCTTTCTGAAGAATAAAATTATACCAGGGCCGAATCTTACATTAAATATTTATTTTTGAATTTCAATATCAAAGTATATTTTTAGGAATTTTTGTTTGTGTGTATGTCTGTTTGACCACGTATCACACTAAAACAATGATACTTGGCATACTTATAACTTATATTCTAAGTCATCATCCAGCATACATTTCATCCCGGGAAATGGATCTATTCCCGCGGGATAGGTAATAAAATTTATTATGGAGAGGGAAGTAAATAAAATGAAGAGTTTTTGGCTGCAGCTATTATAGCAAGGTAATGTAATTCTAATTTAGAGAATTAGAAAAATGAATCCGTGAAAAATGAATCCATGCACGTGTTATTTATAAACGTAAGGCGTCGGTTTGCTGAAGCGAAGCAAACAATAAATTTCAAAAAAATATGTTTTGACCTCTACATCGGTAACAAAGTCTGCCTATATTAAAATTTTCGAAAAATATTCCCTGTACAGAACAGACCCCATTACAGTTTTAATACTAGCGAAGAAAATTAAGGAATAAATGCAAAAAAATCTAGCACTAACAAGTATGTTATACCCCAGAGCGTAGGCCCTCGCAGTTCATGGCCGACCGGTCGTTGCTCTTCTAACATTAGTAGGTACGATAGCAATTTATGCGATACCAACATTTGACATTGACTGACCGCCGCGTTTCGTACTACTATTGTCACTATGCGACTGCGGGCCGACACGACTTAAAAGTCGTTGGCGTGTCGCGTAGTATAAAATGCGCGATAAAATTTTGGCTATTGTTCATAAAAGTATGTAGATTAAACCTAAGTATTAAAAATATATATAATTTTTATGACAAAAATATTATAAAGTAACCTAAAGACCGTATTTAATATTATGTACAAACACAATAAATATTTACACATCATCATCAGTGCAACCAATACTATCCCACTGCTGGACTCGGGTCTTCTCTGATAATGAGAAGGAATATAGTCAGCCAGGCTGGCCAAATGCGGGTTGTTAGATTTCACACACCTTTGAGAACATTGTAGCGAACTCTCCGGTGTGCAGGTTTCCCCACCATGTTTTCCTTCACCAAAGCAAGTGATAAGTAATACGCACATAATTTGAAAAATTAGAGGTGCGTGCAGGATTCGAACTCGCGTCTCTGGCGCGGTGATGGAGACTTGCGTTTAAAGCACCAGGTTTCCACTACTAATCATTTCCAAACGATCAATAATATTAATTTGAATTTTAATACGCAATAGTGACTTAATATAATATTATTTATTTATTTCAACTTTATTATACCCAATGAAGTTGTCCAAACGGTGAGCTTAATGCTAGAAGCATTCTCTGCCAGCCGACTTTTAGGAGAATAGAAAACACCTAAAACTGTGTGTGTATGTATTAAGCAGTAAATAAATGTGATAATATTATGCAATCTTTCTAAACAATTAAGGTAAAAATACTTCACAAATTATACTGAAAAACAGATCGTCAACTGACAATTACGTGTGGCTTTCTAATGGCAACTGTGGCTTCTAATCTCTAGTGACCCAATGTTGGACACGGATCTATCTCTGTAATTGAGGAGGCGTAAAGCGTACTCTACCATACTGCTCCGGAGTAAACTAATATAATACTATATATTACAAACAGCCACGCCATGATGTAATGTGATAGGTTAAAAAATCCAAAATCTAGATTTTTGCTATGTGAATAAATTTTAAATCAGAACATACTAGAATCTCATAGCAGACATTGCTAATATGAGCAACTGTAACGAGTACTCGTTATTTTTGTATTTTTTCACCCATATATCAACCTAACCGCATGGATCATGGGCTCAGCAACACTTCGATGGCAGAGAGAAATTCTTGGCACTTGACATCTGATAGACAGGCACTAACGACAGCCAACCTGTCGTCTTGCCCATCTGTTAAAATAAGTTAGCTATTATAATTTAATGCTATTTCCACTGTTAAAATTTCAAGGATATTTTTTGATCTCTATTGTGCTGCTATGGGGTTCTTTTATCCGTCCACTGCAGCAGAGTATCCAAAAGATGCTATTCCATATCATAGTGTACAGATGATTTCTACTGGACCTCAGTAGGTACATTACATACTTAATAAAGAAGCCCTTAATTATAAAATTAATAAGGGCGACATTAAAACAAATTAATAAAATGTGAATTTAAAAGATCATTAGACTATACAAGGTTAAAGTAATATGCATAAAACGAGTCGAGCACTCTGTTATCAAAAAAAACTATTGCATATAAGATTAAAATTTAATTCAGATTATATGGCTTTACTAATAGTTTCAAAATTTACAGAAAAAACTAAACAAAGAAACTTAAACCCTTAACACGCACGGAGAAATGTCAAATATTCGACAAAATGATTGCCCACATACCCCAGAAACTCTAGTCTATTCAAGCGAGCACGTTCGTATCGGGATTCACTGATTAATAGTTTTGTTTATATAAAAAAATGTAGAGAACGGACATCAGTTTCAGATAAATCCAATGAAACATAAAGTACGCTGTATTTAACCCATGATTCTGAAACGTTCCCGTCAGAGATAGACGTCGCCTTGGGAGGGTGACGACCCCTCGCCTTGAACCTACGCTGCAGCGCCACTCACTGCTCAGGGCCAAACGTAGCGACTGGATATACGTTCAGTGAATGCATTTGTCACTCACTCACTTCTACACGAAATAGTATTTGTATTCGTCTACAGTTAACCCACTGTAATAGATCTTTCCTTACGTCTGAAAAGTTTTGGGTCGTGCTCTACAACGTCGAATGACGTAAATGTGTTTGGTATAAGCCTTATTTTAAGTGCTTACTTTGTACAGGTGCTATGACTGAATCAATGTTCTCCTTCTTCTTCTCTACCGTACTCTGCCGGCGTTAGACGATACGGTTCCAGTCCTAGCGTGAAAAGATTCTTAAGTTATCCGAATATTTTAGCAACATTTTAAACTTATATCATCGGATTTTATTTGTTTTAACTGTAAAGGGTACTCACGGGTTACGTATTGGCACAGCGAGACCGGCGGTCAGTCTGCAATCAGACGGATAATTGTGAGTACCCGTTACAGTTAAAATGTATTTCAACTAGACTTCAAACCTGGAACTTTTCAAATACGCTCGGCCTATTATACTTTATTTTGTTCTAATTCTGTGGAACGGAAACTTATCCCGTTAAAGGCCCAAGGTTAAGTAAGCCAACCTAACATCTCAGTCAATTCTTACCGAACGGTATTAACTATATTATAAATATATGTATAGCTGTAAAATAAAAATTCACACCACACGTAAAGGTCGTATATTTGAAAACTATACCTATTTATGTCATTTTTGTCAAGTTATTATTTTATTGGTAAAAAAATGGATATCACAACAAAATTTAATTAAAATTAATTTTCAGTTCAAAATCAAAAACTAATTACAATTGACGGACTTAATGGGCGGTTGTTACAAACCAGATGATTACTTTAAAGATAAAACTGTTAAACTTAAAAGATAAAACTGTGGACATGAGTTTAATGTATAGCCAGCCACAAGTAGTAGTTAGTGCGTTCTGTAACCGTGAGTAGGAGAAAACTCTTTGGGAGTTTCTTGCCGCTTCTACTTCCGGGACCACTCCCGGTAGGGATTTGTTAAAGCGATGGCATAGTAGAAGTGTTCTTAAAAACCAACTTCTAATAAATATTATTTTACTTCATGCAATTATTCATTAAGTGCCATGCGACATGTTCTGCAAGTCAACCGTCACCCAGTGAGGTGGAAAATTTGGTATTGGTGTGAATAAAAAGAAAATATAAAATAACAATAGTAGATTGCAAAGCATAAATATATTAATATTACTGAGAGACAAATTTTAATTTTTTGCTATTTTATTTTCTAGAGGTTTGCTATGGTATAATTCGCAACAAGCAGATTCATTTAATGATGTGAATATTAAAATTTCGGTTAAAAAATAATAATGTAGATACTCCGACGTCTTTAGCCGCCTCACAAACTATTATCTTTTTAGAATCAACCGTGAACTGTTTTTACGTGTTCTTTTTGCTATGTCGCAGGGCTAGTATTAAGCGGGTCCTCCTCTTACAACGATCGACAACGTGTCGGTAATGCTTTAAGCGTTGCGGACGTCCATGGGCGTCGGTGACCACTTACCGTTAAATACTTCGTTTGACAGTTATTTACATAAAAAATTACTACATTCCAAAGCGAACTACGACTGAGTTTTATTTTCTATTTATTTATTATTTATTTTATTAAATAATTCTACATTATTTTACGAAATATTTACAGCCTATCCCCGAGACTGGCGAGCATTTCATTTCAGCACCAACCAGCTCACAATCATCCCGTTTCTAAACCAAACAAGCCATCTTTACTATTTGCATACCCACTGAGGGCGGTATCTCCTTACCTCGGACCTTAAAGTAGCAATTCGAACTCACTGACCACATCGAACAAACATCAGTAACGAGAAGAAGCAAGTAAATAAATAAACAATATTTCGGCTGCGCAGTTCCAAACTGTACACATCAGCCGCATACATTTAACGTACAAATATGCCACATCCTTCGATGGAATTTGGCCAAATACATATATCTCTCTTTGTCTAACTATCAGTACATAGTAGAGACAACAACATTCTAATCAAGCTCGGTCACAGCGAGCTGCACCAACTGCTAACTGACCTACACGACCTTGTTCTAGCGGTCGTTGCTTCGCGTGACGTCAGCTGTCTCGAAGCCAACTAGTTAAGGAACGGTTCGTTGATTTTAACTAATTTGTTTATGGAAACATCTTGAGGAAACCTGCCTGCCCGCCTCGATGACTGTCCATATCATTCGTCAATACACAATTAAGATATACCGCAACAGATTTTCCCACTTGAGTAGGTAATGTACCTGTTACTGTTAAGAACTCGAAGGTATCCTCTCATTCCGGAAGAAAAAAACACTCAATCATCTCCAGGTGGTCAGCGGCTCCAGGTGGATTTATTGATGACTTGCAGTGTCGCTGTTGCTGTGTGTCGATCGATCTGAGGTTATCGGGTGAAAAATTAATTACTTGGCTGAGTCCATCCTGTGATTGCATGGTAGCATCCATTTGGGCGTCTTGAAGAAAAGGGTGAATAGACAATTAGATCAACTAATTAGTACGCTTACTATTTTGGTCAATGTACTTACTAGCTAGTGCAAATCTTCCGCCATTAAGTTGTTAAAAGTAAAAAGTCGCCTGGGCAGCGTCTTGGGTCGAGCTTGCAGAGACGTTTATTGTTTGCATTGTGTGGCCTGGTGAATTAGATTGTTGTTCGTCTACCAGCGTAGTGCACTTTTCCTGACGTAGGAAATAACCCTGCACCAGGTTTGTTTACGTAATTTAATTGGTTTTCTGTTTAATATCAAACATATTTATTTATACAGACAAAACTGACAAGTTAGTGAACCTTGAACGATCCTAGTTTTGATCTTTGAATCGACTCATTTGATGATTGACTTGTATGTCCAAGCTGGTTGCAACACAGACAATCCTAGCGCAGGGGTGTGTGTGTGTGTGTGTGTGTGTGTCCGTTTGTTAATGTACTTGCCGTCACCGACTTACTTTGTACATGAGCAGATCAGATCTGCGTGAGGATGAGTTGAATCTGTCGAGTCGAATTCAAATTCAAAATGACTTAATCATCAGTCATAATTTTTGCTTCTACTACCGTTTCGAAAAGGTGCTTTAATATTGAGGAGAAGAAACGACGCAACAAACTCCTCAGCACATCTTTTAAAATAACACAAGGTAATTATAACGTGCGCAGAACATATTCAGTCAGTCATTAATATATTCATCCATACCATAATATTCTTTTGCTATAAACTGTACATCAACAGATACAGTTGCATCAATTATTTATAATGTAGGTACTATTATTGTCCTAGTGGTCGTTCGAACTTCGACCACAATCACTGACTAACGTTGTAGCACCCAACATAACAAAAATAAAGATAATAGTTGTGACGAACACAGGAAAAAATGGGTACAAAGGTTTTTGTTCACATAATTAACATGTATAAAAATCTAGCATAAGCATTTACGTGTAACCATTAATAAAAATGACAAAATGTCTACGTTTAATTGAACCTGAATCATGAATCATCGGATCATGAATTAAAACTGTCAATCGTCTTTTTTCAAACGTAAATCCGTAATCTACTAATTTATTACGTCAAATGTTTGTCCAGTCAACGTATATAAAGTTTGTGAGGTACTCTAGTCGCTCCATTAGTTCATACAAGCGTCATAGTGCCATTGACCGCTAGACTGAAGGTCGCGTGATTAGGTCACCGACTGATGTGCTAGGTAGAACAGCGCTGGCTGCATCGTACTTAGAACGTTACAAATTAGTTATTATCAACACAAAGGAAGTGCGCAGTCGTGGCGCAACATGACGTGGTTTAGATACAACGCGAATCATGTTTATAAAAATAAATATACCAACGCCAGTTACACAACAAACGATGTGGTTTTATCCGTAAACTACTTTTCAAACGTTTGCAGTAACATCTGAAATGTAATTCAATTGGAGCTCGAGCGATAGATTGGTTATCGAGTCTGTAATACAATAGAGACCCTGATGATAGTCTGTGTGATTATTAAAAAAATTTTTGAAGAAAGTAAATTTCTCGGTTTCACCGCCTATTTTTCACCCTTACTGGCGATATATATTTTTTTAATTTAAACGAAACCAATCGGGAATCGAAACATCTCGAACAGAAAATAAATTTTTCAAATCGGTTAATAAATATCGGAGTTCTAAGGTAACAAACATAATAAAAGCAAACGAACTGAGAACCTCTTCCTTTTTTGAAGTCTGTAAAAACGACTAATACATACATTTATAGCAACGTAAAACAAAAGTCAAATTATGACGCCACATGATTACCATAGCAACGTCGGTAACACAGCGGTAGAAATTACACATGAATAGTATTTTATTATTATGACTGTGTCAATAACAATATTAGGTTATTTTTATATTGTTATCCCTCCTTAATATCTATGGAAATGGATGAAAATGAAATATTAGTCTCATACATACATTACCTGTTATAAGTCAGTGCTGGATTGTAATCCCACCTAATGGTGAGCGGCGATGTAGGTTAGATAAAAAAGCACATTAACTTCGATAGTCTATTCGCTCTTATATTGAAGGCATTCATAATGGGATAAAAACATCAAAATAGTGCACATGCAACCCTACAGGTGGTGTTTGTGTAAATGTACAGAAGATGTTTCCCTCGTGCTTTCTTGACTCGCAAAATTATTAACCTGTGGCTAGTCTACGATCAATATTTTTTTTATTGTGTTACCTTTTTTTTAATTTTATTTTATCATCTAGGAGAAGAAACAGGAATCGAATATCTGACTTACGACTGGTCTCACCACAGCAGTATGAAACACTGGTAGGTACAGTACACTTTCAGGGTGCCGTAATAAAATGTGCAACGGAACCCAGAACAGTGGCTGTTAACTACGATATCCATGCAATGAGCCGATCTGGCTTCGTACGTTGTGGTTTACTAATGATGGAGTAACAAATGTGTCTGATACACCAACTTTTTATTCAATTCATTTCAAAATTATTTAATCATATACATATTCTGTATATACATTTATGCGCGTCATTTTTGCTTTTACTAGCGTGTCGAAACGGTGCTTTTACATTGAGGAGAAGAAACGGTGAAAGAAACTCCTCAGCACATCTTTTAAAACAACACACGGTAATTACAAAGTAAGTTTAAACCTGCGCGGAGCTGGTTTCGACACTATTATTTTCGGGCGACCTTGTCATTAATATATTTATCCGTACTATAATATACTTTACCTACAAGCTGTACTTAACGCATCACTGAAAAGTTCCAATAGGTAACTCGCGTATCAACTTTAGAACCTTATTGTAAAACGATACCGATTGATTTATTCATCCCAAAATACCATTCAAATTTCCGTCTGGTCCGGTAGATTTTTAAATTGAATTCTATTTTACCTTAAACCTTGCTCTGATAATAACACAACAACAAAAAAACAAACCAGCCATGACGGTGGAATCGTCCTTAAGTGATGATCTTTCATATAAGCAGTAATTGATTTTTATTTATTAAGTTACTCATAATAAAAAAATGCTTATTTACATGTGTTTGTTTAACGGCACTGAGTAACCGACAAGTTGGAGTTCTAATCAAATAACCTTCACAACCAGCGGTCAGTGGCTCAGTATGGATAGGACAATTGAGCTAATATATGTGGGTGCGCACCATATAAAATCAACCTTTTCTGTTAGTAGGTAGTTTTATCTGTTGTACTGACTGTTAATAATCCATTTAAATAATATTCATTCTCACATAAATCCCTGCGTTATGATTCTCATAAGCGGCAGGGATACAACAACTTCAGATCGAACAATAGTTCTATATCAGGAAAATGTCCGCATGGGTTTATCCTCGTCATTGACGAGGCCAAGATTGTACTTCTTTATGTTGTTTCAGGGCGGACAGATGAAATGGTTTGAGCGACTTTTAACATGGCTGTAAACGGTAGTTATTTCAGTTGCTTATAGATGAGTACAGCTACTACCATCTGGTATTTTACCTTGAATAATAAAAACTCTATAAAAGTTATCTATACGAGTATCAGGAAAACCACCTATGCCAGGTTCAACTAAAAATTTCCAAGGTCAGATCTTTTATAAATGAGACTTTCTATACTATTCTAATGTACTTTCAAGAAAAGCATCTTTCGTACCTTTAACGTCAGAAGGCTTGGCCTTCAAGGTCCCTAAATAGTACATCAAAATATACTTCAATGGCAACAGAAAATTATATCCATACATATTACTTAGATACAGTCTGTGTAACAATACAGTAATTGATAGTAAACGTTCTATGTCTGTGGTGTTGGTGACGGTTGCAGCGCTGGTCGTGAAGGTTATTTGGTTAGATCATTGGCATCAACCGTTTCTCTCATTAAAATTACAGAAAATTAAACCGATAAGTTTACTATTGCCTAGATAACCAGGTTGATTTATATTAAGACATTTTCGTATTTTTCAAACATTACAAAAAGACATTTGACAGAACTTAAAGAGTCAATTTCATGATAAAATTGGAGGTTAGAATAAATTATTGTATTGATAATAATTATGCTACTGTATGTACAACAGATAACATGGGGAGAAAAGAAGTGTATATCTTGAAGGAAGGTATACAGGGATGTATATTCGAATTTGGGTTTTTTTAAACGTACTTGAATATCATGTTAAGAGAAACATTGTGAGATTTTAAAGATAGATTATACCAGATTACTGCTTTGCACGTTGATATTCCCGAAAGTGGACCCGGGAGAATTTCGTACGTAACTCCTATTATTAAATTATGTACATATTACAAAGTAATTAAAGTAAAAACTTCGTTTGGTGAAAACATGATGACGAAACATAACATGTACATAGATGTCGGAGATTAGTATTAGTGATGTAGTATTAGTATAGTGTGACCACGGTCAGACATCCTAACGAGCGGATTATTTCCACAAAAGTTGAGTGTTTCAAAAGCAATTGCAAACGAAACGTTCAACTGTTCAGAGCAGAGACCAGAGTTTCTAGTACGACGAAAACACCAGTGAGTCCTGCCATAGTGTAAGTACCTTAATTAGGCTCCGTTGTGGAACGAGTTGCCCAGTATTGAGTCATAGTAACGATGTTGCCATCGTTCGCGTGCCGCTTCCATTTAGCAACCATATCCATGATTGTCTCCGACACGATATGATATGAGTCTTTGATATGAAAGTTTTTCATAATGCTCTCATAGATGGGATCACCCTGCCAATCCGCATTTAGCCAGCTTGTTTTATTACGGCCTTTGCTTCTTACTTTGTAAGATGAGACCCGAGCATAGCCGGGGGATAATTTTAGGTTATAATGATGATGATAAGATCAATGCTGATGAGAAGTATGACAGCAAAGAGCACATCACAATGCATACGTCATTGAGTGATTTGTATTTGCGTTGAATGACGAGGTTTGACTTAAATATCTCGTTAGCGCTCTGATCCTATTTGTGTCTGAAATTAGAAGCGATAGTGGCAACCTACCACAATTCGACGCAGATTAATGCACGACGGTCAGTCTAGCGGTCATTGCTTCGTGACGATTTTACTACGACGCATTTATAGAAATACTCATACAAACTTACTAATTGAAATTATTGTATGACCGAGCTTTTTAAATTTCTAAATAACCAATTTTTAATAAATTAAAATTAAACCAAGCCAATAATAAATAGTGGATTTTGATATCAAAGCGGGAAATGTATTATTATTGACTTTGTGATGAACAATTTTCACAACGTACATCAATCTGGGAATGCTTGTAACTTCTCCTTTGTTGATAAAACAACATACATTTGTTGATACACTAAATTAAAAAAACAAAAGACTGAAGACTATATATTCAACAATTAAGTAGCTATTCACTCATACATATATATTAGAGAAGGAAGATATTCTGAATGTAAGCTCACGTGCTGACGGCTCCGTAACATAGAACTAGACTAGTACTTTAGCTTATATATATATATATATATAATATATATAATAGAACATTAAGATCGTTATCATCATACTTGAATCACAAACCCATAAATCCTGGTGTTCCACAAGGCTCTGTGTTGTCACCCACATTGTTTCAACGATGTCATGTCATATTCTTATTGTTCTTAACGTTATTTCTTTAACTGGTAACCTAATTAGATATATGTAGTTACACGGTAATCATAGCCCGTTGACATCCGTAACACCAAAGATTTCACATATATTTTTTCAGCCACGAAGGGTGGAGGATGGATAAATATGCATCTCCAATATTACAACCAAAACAAGTCTAACTAATCAGGGAAAGAAAAATATTACTCTAATAGCCTATTAAATAATACTAGCCACACTGTTTTCGCTGGACCAAGTTTTAAAAATGAGATATTTCTCTATATTTAAAAAATGTAAAATTATGTAGTGATTTTTTTATAATTGGAAATAATTATAAAAGCAGCATCATTATATTGCTTTGTTTGAAAGAACAGTAGTGTTTGAAAGACATATAGTCATAATCATCTCGACAGAAACGTTACTTATATGAAATGTATTAGACTACAGTTAGCAAAAAGAACAACACAACAAATTGAAACGATGACGCAGCGTCTACAGTATATCGTCAAATCAACATAAAAACAGATATATAGGTACGTGACTAGATTTGTATAGACGTAAACGTGTGTCCGTTCGTCCTCCTAGATGAAACGTCAAGGTTGTATAATGTTAGAACAATGTGACTAGAACGTATTATCATTGGTCCGTCATTGGTGTATGAGAAGGTCAGTTATATTTGGGTAGATCGCGGTTATTAAGCTATCCTCGATAGCTGCTAGTGTGGCGCACGTTCAAAACAACGCCGGCACGGAGTCGAGTGCTTTCTATTTTCGGGGCAAGATGAGGAATGCTTCGTGGAAAAATACTCCTAATATTTATAATATCTTAGGCGTAATACGGAGTGTTTGTTATAAAGCACAAAATTGCTTATTTATGTTTCTATATTAGCTATCAAGGTATCGAATTAATATGCACCATAATTAATTTGTTAAGTTGTATTTATTAGGTATTGCAATGAATTTTATTTTTGATATAACATAGTAGCCAAAAAACTATCCGCGAAAATTTTCAGGATTCAATCGATTATCTACCGGACAAAGGTTTCTGTGACCAGTTTTGACCCCAGATTTCACTAGATACGTATGCTCTTTAGGTCTGATGATCACGTTGGAAAGAGTCATATATGTTTACATTTTTCAAATCATTGGACTGCAACTGTGTATTTTTATCGGAGATTTTTAGGGGGCTTAAAACATCCAAGATTTGAGTTGGCCACAACATTTTCCACCAGCTCACATTGTGGGTGATTTCAGTTTTGACTCGAGATTCGTGTCGTCAAGTAAGCCATGATGGGAAGAAGTACGTAACATCGGGTACACAAACTCTTCGAATTATATTTGAGAGTTTTCTGACCCGCCCAATGTGATTGAACCGTCTTTGAACCCGACACGCGCAGATGTGCAGTACGCCATCGTAATATTTAGATTCCAATGTTTAATGAACTGGGTACTAACGACATTGCCTTGTAAAATCGCGTAGTGGTCACAGTTTATGTTATCTGTGCTACATTTAGGTATAATAGCGTATCTGTGGTGCATTTCTCTGCTCCTTTTTGGCATAATAAACAGGAATTTTATATGATTTTATCTTTTATCTTGTAGATTATATTATAAACTTACTCAACTTTAACAGGTGTTCTTCGGAGATGTATGATGGCTTTTAAGGCAGTGGACGATATTTCACGCCAATATTTTCACCAATTCGAATAGATTGTAGTAAAATTTTTATCTTAATATACTTACTTAAGTACCCATTGAATGAATGAATGAAATTAATGACTGAATGAATAAATGAATGAACGTGTAATGTATTTTTTATTTAATAATTCATTCAGTTTTATAATCAGATCAATGCAATAGCAATCAATGCTACAGAACCTTTTTTATTTAAAATTAAAATACATAAATTAAAAAAATGCATCTCTTATCAAAACATATCAATCAATTCAATATCCAAGTCGAAAAACGAATCATTTGAGACGTCTAAGTAGCTATAAAACAAATTTGGAAATTTAAGCACGTTTTTAAATTATTTTCATGGAGCAAAAAGACATGATCCCTAAACCAAGTGTCACCAACAAAAGGTGTCTACGAAGCTGCGCGGGCGGCGCTCGTTTGTGTGAGTGTCGTGATAAGTTCAAAGTAATGGCAAATGACACAGAGGTGGCAATAGGTATTAAGTATTTCTTACATACGGTATAATAACGGACATAAGGTATGGGCATTAAGCCACAAGTAGCGTAGTTTAACAGGAATGGACTATGGCATAAATTAAGAATATGGATTGAATTTGTTTTAAAGCTAAAGCCATTTTTGTATCAACTTTCACGCCAGTCTCACACGTCAGTCTCGGGTCTCGGTATTGGTTTGAGCCTTGGTCTTGTACTTTACTATCGTGTGTTGGTCTCGCATGTTGGACTCGTTCGTCTTTCTCCCGCTTAGGTCTTAAGCATTGGTCATTACACGTCATCACCGCATACGTCTTGCTTCGTGTGTTGATGCGCTCTCATTTCATTGCTGGCCACCGAGTATTTGAAGCCGAGCTTGATTATTAAAAATGGCATGTAATGCCGATTAAATTTAATGCCGTCGATAATCCAACACGACATTTTCCTTTTTGACATTTTTGATAAATTCAAATCTAAAGGCTCGTATATCCTATCATCATCAGCTTTCAGATACATTTTCAGGAGTCTTAGATATGAGATCCAGGGGTCTGTAGATAGAAATCTAACATCACCTGGAACTTTCAGTTAAAAATATAGTCGAATTAAGCCTGCTACCAATCCATGAACTAATCAAATATTAGGTTCTACCCCACTGGTGTTTCTTTTTTTCTTGTCTTCTTGTTGCGTTTTCGCTTGGACGTCTAAACCGTCCCGTTATGTGAATGCGAAACGTGGAGGGTGACAAAAGACATCACGCAACGGAGCCAACTCTCATAAATTGATGCTTACGAGAGATACTTGGAATTTTCTTTTTTTTCTTAGAACTGTGGGTTCTCTTTCATTATATGCCGATTGATCATTAGATCAGGTGGGGTAAACTGATATGAATCGGATATTCATCTACAGAAGAGCCCCCAACCATATTCCTAGACTACCTCTGGAATGGACTCAACAAAGGAAGAGGAAACGTGACTGTCCTGGTGGGATGGCAACGGAAATGAAAACGATCAGACTGGCGATAGCGGGACGCGGGTTTGAGGCGATATGCAAAGCCTAATGTGCGGTGGCGGAGTACTGTGAACGCCATTTAGGGGCCATAGCATATTAAAAGAGATATATTGAAAAAAAAAATATGGAGCATACCTAACTTCGAGGATGTACGTAACTTTATATAGACAATTAGAGTGGTATCCAATATTGAAGGGGACACCTTACCGATCTACGGAAACATTAGGCACTTTATCAAATTACGTACCTAGCTTATAGGTAAAACACAAAATTGAGATTTATTGTTTATTGATAATTTAAAATCAATGAGTGTGAACAGTTGATATATTCACCTACATAAAAAAAAACCAATATAAAACGTTAACGTACGTCAAATAATTGTCCAATCTGCGTAGTTCCATACCAACTCTATGGCAACGTCGGTGTAGTTATACGTTGAATCGTCCTTTTTCTAACAAGGGCGAGCGGCCGACAACCCTACGCCATCGATCTAATGCGCACACGCATTCACAACGCTTTGTATGGGTCTCGTTTCGCTGTGGGCCGCTACAGGGCGCGTGTAAATTTCGACACTTGAGTTTGATTGGCTTTACTCTATACATTGTCACGACAATATTTTTTTACTGACACCAACCGGAATTTCGGTTATATTTTTCTGCAATACTGTATTTATTGTCTACATAGGAACATGGTAAATTATATATATGCATTTTTGTATTTTTCCATCGAAGTTCAAAGAATTGCTGTTTAATAACAATAACTCTTTTGACCGGTGTCTCCGCAAATGTGTCTTTAGGTGCGAGAAAAAACATAGCTGCCGTGATTCAAGTAAAAAACGTATAACAACAGCAACACGGATAATTTTTACCAATTTTCATGTTTCCTTTAAGGTTATGAATATTTACTTGCGTATGTTTATACAGAAAACAATTGCTGTATTTTTAAAAACTAAAATGTTCGAAAAAAAAATACAAGTAAACTTCGTTGCGGCGGGAAAAACCTTCGCATGGAAAATATTTAAAAACAAGTTACACACTCGAACGAGCTGAGCTTACTAAAGTTCCTATATTATACCCCGTACCTAAATGTTAATATTTTCCTACGCATCTTTTAATAATAAAGCTATTTTTTCCTAACCTACTTTCCGGATAATTAAGCAATATTTCGAGCATGTTCAAACTATTAACAAATTTACAGGTAACGGTATATCTTTCGTTGAAAATTAACCTAGTTTTGAAAAAGTTCACCAATATATTTTCCGGTTAACTAAACCTTTTAAAGGGTCTGCAATAACTATTTATAAAGAAAGTTATAAGTGACGCAATTTTAATATTCCTACTGTTACGCAGTATGATTGGACAGGAGAATTATAAGTAAGTTTTCTGGCTTATGGAACTCCATTTTGGTCAGCAATTGAGGCAACAGCATAAATCCCCTTCTATTAATTCAAGGATTCGATATGAAAAAAACGCATTCATTGCCTTTATATGACTAGAAGCAAGTTGATGGCGTCCTTGATGTTGCAGATATCTTAGGGAGGTGACCACTTACCTTCAGGCAACCTATTTTCTCATTTTTCAAGATTTAATAAAACATCACAGTCGTAAATAATGTAATTCGCAGTGGTTAAGTGTTCAATACAGCCCGTAGACTTTACAACAGACTTTAAATAGAATCAGAAGAACCGGTCACAGATATGTGCTCTTCTTGAAGATGGACATGTAAGTTCTCTTCTTATAACATGACTACTTCAGTAGAAGGGTTGTATCACCAGTAGGGACAAAAAACATATTTACAGAAAAAACCTCATAATTATTTATTTCATATTTATACATTTTTTCCACAACTTTTGCAAAACTTTGTAATGAATACTAACGGTAGATAAATATATTACTTTTAATACCATGTTTCGTAAATATTAATTTTATAAACAAAATAATTAATTTATATAAATTAATTTAATTTTTAAATCACGGTTTAGTCATAACTCTGATTGAAAAATATTAGAGATAGGATATTAGGAGATAGGCTACCACATCCTGTATCATTCGTCCTTACCCACTATCTTCCCGCGAGCTCGGTCAGGGCCGGATAGTTGCAAAGGGAAGGTTTTGTCCTATTTTTAGGGCACCTGTGATCCTGACGACCTTTTCCATTTTTTTTTGATCCATTTTTACACGTATATTGGAACCTTTATTTTCGCGTCTTTATTAGTAAAAGGTCGTAAATAATGTCCGGTACGGTGTATCGCTCGCGGTATATGGTGATGAAATGTTTTTCTATGGGTGATCAACTTTCCATTCACCTATTTGAATGATTTATTATTAAACCGAGATTAAGTACTAGAATAGTAGAAGTAGTAGAATAAGTGATAGGTGTCAAGGTATTCAATCGATGCTAATGTTCAAAAAACTAGTGAAGGAGCATTCTCTCAATATGACCACCATGAGTTTTCTACTATCTACTTTATCTTAACACAACTGTATCCTGTTCTTATTAATTCTAACATCTTACCATTCAACTTTTGGAATTACGCTATCTGCTGATACAGTAAACAAATATAACTATTTCACATAATTGTCCACCATAATTGTCCCTGTCTCATTACTCCATCTACTGTATCAGCTCAGTAGGTTGTCTGGGAGAGATCGCTAGCTAAGCGATAAGGCCGCCTGCTTCAGGTACTGTACCAATACTTTTCTATATACTATTTTTAGTATACAATAAGGAGGATTTTGTTGTTCTTGTTGTTGTTGTTATCACAAACTCACGAAAACAATAAAATGAAATTAAATAAATCGAGGTGGATTTTTACAAACACTTTTCGGAAATCAAACTATGCCATCACTGCAATAAATTCCTACCGTGTGTGGTAACCAATAGTGAAATATAAAGAAATAATAAAACCGTAATATTCTAACGACTAATCACTCTCTTCCCGTTTGGAACTAAATCCTTATGTGTTCTTCAGAGCATTAGTCCACCTCGTGAAGAAGTTGTTTACCTAGTCTTCTTTGACTGAGGCATGGTAAAGGGACACACACAGTCGAATACAACTGAAGAAGAGTTAAAGCATTTTGTAAGTTCGCGTTGAAACATAAAATAATTCCTCTATGTAAAGTCTGAAGCATCTGAATTTTATATATTATGTAACATTTGAACAATTATGTCTAGTTGTTATCTTTCAATAGCAGCCGTTAAGACTTGTCGGAGGCGGAGGCCTTGTTCTGTTAGCTGAGGAATCTCCCAGTTATATTTACTTCGAACCTTCGTTCTGTACCGGCGGCGGCGTAGCACCTTCGTGAGTTACTGTTGGCTACTTGAATACAACCCTCTGTGGTATTTAGATCGATTAATATATTATACTGTATTGTCAATGTTACTACTGGCATACTTTTAATGTGACTTATGACGTTGTAAAAAATATAACGTTTTAATTTACGAATACGAGACATGAGGATACAGAAGAGTTTTATTTGTCACAATCCAATAATTTTACATAATGTTTTTTTTTACAATTAAACTACGGGTAAGCTCGGATGCACACCTTGCCTCACAGTGGACATCTGATGTGTTGAAAATAGTGACTACTTAAATATTAGCTGCAAGGACACGACACAAAATCCATTCAATGTAAACACGTCAGTCAATGCCTATAGTTACGTAGTTAAGTACAATGGTGACATGTATAGAATCAGACCGAATTGTTCATAGGTCACCTAGAAGACGTGGGAAGACGTTTGCTCTCAACCAATTTAATAGACCCCGACGTACTTCTTCCGCTGTCGAATCTGATTGACTCGCAAATCTAACGTCGGAAATAGTTGACCGAATGAAAAGAACTATCATTTGCAAGATTGAAAAATAAAGAATTTATTAGTTCCAATGGAGCACATTGAGACGAGATAATAAAATCAATCGAATATCGGCCGTCGTTGCTTAATTTATGAATCGACTCTGAATGAAAACAGAATAAGTTTATCGATGCGAAATGTTCGCAACCGGAAGTTTAAAGTATCCCAGAGGGAAAAAAGTTTTTCTTTTTCGAGTTCAAAAACAGTGTTTTTAAATGCGCTCGCGCCGCTCCGGGCCGACCAAACAACGGTTCGTAAAGCAAACACGGCTTCTGTTGCCGAAGCGATGCTGAACGTCAAAACAGATCCTTTTAGCGAAATTAGTCAGAGTTCCCGAAAAGTTCGGCCGTCGACCTCTCGGGGCAACACCTAAATATTTTAGTGTCGAAAAAATCTGGATGTTTACATAACACACCGAAATTTAAAAGAAACTCCGAGTCGAAGGGCCACGTCGAACGCACACGAGCGAAAATTTCGTCGGTATTGCTCGTGTGAGTGACACACACACAGCGAAGACATAAAAATGCCCAATCGGTACATGTCGCACCACTACAATGAAGGGACGCCGTAAGTCGCATACAAGTGCATAATTCGGCCGAGATGCAAAAAAAAATATTTGGCAATGCGGCCCCTACGCGCCCGCCAGTCGCCCGCCCGACAGGGTTAGGTTAGGTTAGATTTTTTGGCTCAAAACGCTCGTTGGAGATTTTTGTAAAGTATTTAACGTCGACATCACTAGGCAAACGCGTCCTCCCTGCGAGCTATATGTGCGCCAGTTCGCGGCAATTTTTTGAATCACAAAGATCTCCGACGCGTCGACCGACTCCAGTCGGAGTCCAATTCGAATTTTAGTTCGTGTATTAGATTTAATTTTATTGTCTTTGAAAAGAAAAATCTCAGCGGGCGTTTTGTTCCGTGACGCGGAGGCGGGCGCAGTATTTATAATTCTGCCATTTTTTCAGAAACATCCAATGATGGCATAAATTATAACAAATAAATGTATTCAAGATTTTTTTCTTTTCGATTATACAAAAGACTGTAGCAGTGCCTGGTGTCGTGTTGTGATTTATTTAAATTTTATTTCGAATTTTTGTTTGGACAATTGTGATTTTCGGTTAATTTTGTTTGGTGAGTACATTTTTGGTTCTTTTTTGTTTCACATTTGGGTTTTTCTGTGGTCTGTACTTTAATTATTTACTTCGTGTCACGCACAATGAGTGGATAACAATTTATCCGGCTATTTATAACAAAGTTATTTTAAGCCGTTCGAAAGTGAAATAATACATCGCACTCCGAGTCAACTGAACCTACGTTAACAGAAGTAACACACATTTTTTTATTTATTTTGATACTACATTATTCAAAGTAAAAAGCGGCTAGACACTAGGCACGAGGACACGTCGTCCTGTGACGTCAGCGTCACTAGGAACTGGCGAGAAAGTCCGCCATTTTGCTTTTGTTTTTTTTTTCGGGAAGCCTACGCAATGCGCAGGCACCCTGCATTACATGGTTGATTTTGCCAACGACTCACAGTTTTGTTATTAAAAGAAATTATTGCTTAAAATTATTACTGCGTTCTAGGATTCAAGAACTTCGAGAAAATGTTTCCATCTATTGTGTGTAGATTTTCTATTATATTCATAAATTAATTATACATGGAAACAAAAAAATTGTGTGATTCTATAAAATGTTATATATATAATGTGTAACTATTTCAATAGCACAAGAACATAAAAATATGTTTATATTAAAAATTATTAACTCACTTTACGGGTAAATAACGATATGGTGAGATTTTGGATGGTAGAAAATTATTTATATGAGTTCTCCAGGTCTGTAAGTCTTATGTTACCTAGCATAACGGGATCATGGCAATTCAAACTTATTCCTGCCCTGTAGTGGCCAGTAGCGGCAATTTTATTCAAATGACGATGAAAAGCTTTAACACGTTGAAGTAAGTTTTAAATTTGAATTCTAACGATAATGTACATAACACAATACGTTTGCGGTGAAGTAAAATTGTCGATAGTACACATGATATTGTGAATCATACTGTTTATCTACAAGAAGTATTAAAAAAACGGTGAACTTTCATTCCGTAATATGATGAAACTAGTTACTGTCTATATCCATTTATATCTTGTTCACTATCATCACTATGTCCCACCAGTACACCATCCTTTCCTTAAAAAATAGATCTCCTGCAGCGTACTATACTCTGCTCTAGTGTATATTTTTGGACTATTACTGGCCAAGCCGATTGTTAGAAGGTCTCAAGCGGCTCGTTTATCTACGAAAAACTTAAAGAAAACTCTCTAGGATAACAATTATGATGTACTATGCTTATTTTTTCGAATCAAGTATAATCAACAGAAGAATGTTTCTATTAGTTTGTCGAAACTATACTACCACACATATAGACACACACATATATCAGAAGTATAGGTACTACCACAGAGCCTCTGTTTAACTCTAAACTGGAATAGCTCATACTAGTTGAGGAGTTTCTTTGGCCGTTTCTTCTTCTCATTGTTAAAGCACCTTTTCGAAACGGTAGCAGAAATAAAAAGCGACGTGTATAACTGTATGTACAGAATACTTAAATGATTTTGAATTTGAATTAGTATGCAATAAATACTATTTTATTATTTGAGACTAGTACTAGTACAGCACTACAAAATTCACTAGAAACCTAAAGAAAGACAAGTTTTTTTCACATACTCGTAATAGCTTTACTTATAATTCTTCTGTGAATCAATATTGCATTGTTCGAATTATACACATGCAGTCATACTTACAGAAGTTCTTACCTCACATTACCTTAGTTTTTTTATCCATTCTGCGCTCCAGTTAGTTCTCAAGAATAGCAATTAATTTGTAGGAAACTTTGAACAAAACTTTGCTTTTAACCTGATTGTAGATGGCGAAAACTGCAATGAGATTGCCATTTTCATTTAATGATCTGATGCACAAGAGTTATACCTATAACTTGGTTTTTTCTGATGCAATTCGTCGTCTTAATTAATTAATTAATTAAATCCAAGTTTAACACTTTCTAATTCTCTCACCAAGCAGAGTTACAGTTGTGGGTTCGTTAACGCTCGCGGACTAAGTGCGTACAAGCATCGAGATATTTCTTTCTTCTATTGATATGAATAATGATACAGTATCCCTCTAATGAATATATTTTAACATTTGTACAGAGAAAATAATAATGTATGCTAATATTATAAAGAGAGAGTGCAAATTTTATGAGTTTATATGTTTGCAGAGGGTAATCTGTTGAACCGCGGTACCTGTTTGAATATTTTTTTTACCATTTCAAAGGTACATTATTCGACACACTTATATGTTATGTGTACAAACACAATTATTTTTTCGACTCCAAAAAAAACTTAGTGGGCCACTAGTAAATACATAAGTAAAGATAATAAATGATATCAACAATATAAACAAAATTAACAATCACCCATGAATGAATGAAATAATATGTATTCGAAGTTGGTTTTTAGAAACACTTCTCGAACGTCAAACTACGCCGTCGCTTCAACAATTCCTACCGTCAGTGATCCTGGAAGAAGAAGCGGCAAGCAATTCCCGAGGAGTTTTTTTTCCTACTCACAGTTACGGAACGCACTTATTGAACTCAAATAACATGTTTTTATCACTTAACTATTATTAGTAATTATTGATTAATGAAATATGTATTTGTAACTGGTAAGGTCTAAGATGACATGCCTAATTTCAAAGTGCATAATATATAATTAGAACAATTTCAATTCTAATCGTATAACATATATATCCTGTCGGTGGGTTAGCATCAAACCTTAAGCTGTCTACTGCAGGGCGCAGAGCACTCCACGAAGTTCAAGATGCCTAGAGCGTATCTCATAGCACCGCTCCGGTGCAGGTGGCCTTTGTGACTGCGACAACCTTAAAAGGATGTCATAACTATATAGATAAACTGGATAGTTTATCTACATAGTTTAGTACGATTATTAAAAGCCGTAGTTATATTTAACAGATTAAATGTTTGAGTAATTTGTATTAAAGTTTGAACCTTAAGTAATTGTTCCCGTGATATCCATTTTAGTTTTCACTTATTCTGATCTCCGGTACGAGGTGGGATATCCGTCGCCAGTATACACACGTCAGACGCTGAAGTCAATTAACATGAAAAGTTCTGAGGCCAAACTGCAGACTAGATCCACGGGCGCGATAGCAGGTTATCCACCTAACGTTATCATCTATACAATAGGACAAATGAAGGGTAAATAATCTTTGTTATTGTCTATTATGTGATCATGATGTCTGCAGAATACATACAGATTACATTTAATTATATTTTACATTTTAATTTTATACACATAAAGTCGCCCGGAGGTCGTCAGTGGTACCTATGTAATTATATATTCATATTTAGTGAAATTAATAGTATGACTGAGGATTTCTCAGCACAAATATATTTGACTTTAAAAATTTAAAAATGTTTATGTTCGTTAGTTTCGGTGGCCACATGTCGCCATTATATTACATAATAGTTGGGATACGAGAGCTGCTATTTATGTATCTGGAATAACAAAACGAAACAAACATCTATCGTTTATTATGGTTTTGTTGCTTTTCAAAGTAATCGCCACGATGATAGATGCACCTTGCATACGTTGAGACCAATTTTCATAGCACTTTTTCCACAATCTGAGCAAGGGTCTCGGCTCGAAAAAGGTTGACCCCGTAATTTATTCTTCACGTTTGGAAACAAATAGAAATCATCGGGCGCCAAATCGGAGCTGAAAGGCGGATGACCCGTTAGTTCGATGTTTGGACCTTCCAAAACCTGAGTTGTTGCAGCGAACCACAACCTGTGACGCTTAGCCTTGTCGCGATGCAGAATCATTCTGCGTGTTTGGTTGTTCTTTCTTATTTCTTCAAAGATTTTTGGCGAACAAATGGTCGTACACCATTCTGAATAAACCGTTTTACGAATCTCTGGTGGCACTGGCATGAGTCAGTGGCAGTGGCACGGTCAGTGGCACAACGTGTCCATTTATACCAAAAAAAAAGGCGACCATTTGTTTCGAAGTGATCTTGGCGCGAATAACTTTTGTCAGGTTTGGCTCATCTTGGAACAGCCACATCGTTGATTGCTGTTTAGTTTCGGGGTCATAAGCATTGTCTACCAACAAGTCTTATCAGCTGTGTAGATATTGTAAACAGCTTATGACGCACCACGATTGTATTTTTTAACATACTTTTTGCACCAATCCATTACAGCCTGTTTCTGATCGATACCTAAGTTGTGCGGAATTCGACGCGAACAAATTTTTTTACGGCCAAATGCTCGTTGTAATATCTTATGTATGCTCGTCATACTTATGTTCAGAAACGCCTCTATCTCGCGGTATGTCTATTTCAATGCAGACACGCAATTTTCAAAATGAGTCGCCATCGGAAAAACAGTTGACAGTCGCGTGAAACAAAATTTATTGTACAGTCAAAGAGTCGACATATAGATAAAAGACTAGTTTTCGCATCGTTTATATTTTATAAGCATCTAATATCCAAAACGATACATTTATTTTGTTGCTGTCAGTCAATTTGTTGGTATTATTTTTATCTTTACGTTGATCATTTATCCTTGCGAAATTCTGCATTAAAGTAACGTATGTTCAAGGCTTCGTAAATTTCGAGGAGAGGTCTGCATTCTGAAAGCATCTAATATGAATAACTTGACGCTTCGGAAGATGACTGAGAAAAATGAATACTGGAGGCGACAGCTGACATTCATGAAAACCTTCTGAATATTGTACAGACGGTGTAAATTACAACATGCAATTTTATCAAAACGTACCTAAGCAATAAAACTAAATAATAATATTGTATTAAATGAATCTTCGCAACGTTAATTGCTGCGCGAATTAACTTCTTTTTAACTAACGAACTGACGTATTTTTGGTACTCGTAACTATGGTTAAGTGCACGGTATGTTACTGATCACAATTCTTATATATCCGTTTATACCTAGTCTAATAACAGACTGTAACGATCTGCAGTGTAAGTCTAAAAATAAGAATCATAGGCTAAGAATGTTGATTGTACCCAACGCGAATATGTCGATGGGTTTTCCTTTTCATTTGCAATGGATAATAAAGGTTAAATTACAGTTCGAACGAAATCGATATGGAAATTGGTCGTGTATATTTAAACATTTACAATTTTTGGAAGAAATTTTCTCAAGTAAAATTTATTGTATACGTAAAGAAAATGTATTTCTTTTTAAAAATAAAAGAGAAAAACAATTCTGAACTCGCTTATAGTAACGATAGGCAACGTGGCCAAGCAATGTCTGCTTGGTCCGCTAATAATGTATGTGAACCAAAAATGCATAAAATATTTATATTAAAAGTAATATTCTGAAAGAAGTATTGTAAATGCGTAATATAAAAAGGGTATTTCTTATGATTTCCATGCCGAAATGAAAGAAGAATTGTAAACGTGTAATAAAATGAAATGAAACAATATTTTATTCCAAGTTGGTTTTTACAAATACTTTTCGAACGTCAAACTACGCCTTCGCTTCAACGAATGCCTAGCGTGAGTGGTCCTGGAAGAGGAAGCGGGAAGAAACTCCCGAGGAGCTTTTTTTTCCTACTCACAGTTACAGAACGCACTTAAACTGGCTTAATATTAAACTCATGTTCAAGCAGTCTTATCCTGAAAGTAATCATTAAGTTTGTAATAACCTTTCCGCATAAGAACGCCTCTCACGTGAGTTTTAAATTTACAATATGGCATTTCTGTCAATTCTAATGGAATTTTATTATAAATATTTACACATCTACCCATGAAAGAGCCACCAGTTTTACTTAGTCTGAAATTTGGAACAATCAGTTTAGCCTTACTCCTAGTATTAATACTGTGAACATTACTCTTCCTAAGAAAACTACCAGAGTATTTTTTAACGTACATAATATTATCTAAAATATATTGTGATGCTATAGTTAATATGTCAATTTCTTTAAAAAGATCTCTAAGGGAATCCCTAGGCCTGAGGTTGTAAATGGCGCTTACTGCTCTTTTCTGTAATATAAAAATCGACTTAATATTCTTTTAATTCATTCAATTTCTTTAGAAAGATCTCTTAGGGAATCCCTAGGCCTGAGGTTGTAAATGGCGCGTACTGCTCTTTTCTGTAATATAAAAATCGACTTCTGAGCCCCACAACAACAGACCATAAGACATCACACTGTGAAAGTAGCTAAAATAAACTAATCTTGCTGTTTCTACATCCGTTAAGAGCCTCACTTTCTTAACAGCGTAGGCAGCAGAGCTAAGTTTCCCTGACAAAGTTTCAATATGAGGACTATTGTAGTCTGGAGTCTATAGTGATTCCAAGAAATGTGGTAGAATTCACTAGTTCAAGCACTTTCTTATTTAAAACAATATGAGATGGCACTTGTCTAACATTTGATAAAGTGAATTTAATACATTTTGTTTTCTTAGCGTTTAACCTTGGTTATTACATGTAAACCAGTGTAACACTTGCGAAACAGTATTATTTACATCGTCAAAACATTGTTTTCTCCTATCTAGTTTAAAAAATAAGGAGGTTTCATCAGCAAACAATACAATATTACAATAGTGTAATATTAAAAGGCTGGTTCCACGCCAAAATTAAACAGTGTATGAAATTGATGGTGTTTCTGCCTCCGGTGTATGGAACCTTCAAAATCAGAAAGGGATTAACATCGTCTTTGTAGGCAACCGACGGTATGTATTATTTTAAATATTATTTGCGGTGCGACGGAACTACTAATGTGTTTCAATCTTTGCGTTCTTGCGGCATACATCTTTTTAGAAATCGGTAAGAACATAACCTACATGCAGTCGCTAAAAAACGATCACAACCAAGTAAGTCATTTGGCTTCACATGTGAACGATCTGCCATCTCTATCACACGTTGGCTCCGGGCACACGGTGCGAGCGTGCCGGTCCACCAGCACACGCCTTTAGACATTAGCGACACACTGCCGCGGACACCTCCTTGTTGAAAAACGCTCTTTATAAAGAGTGGTAGGCATACAGCCGTTTAATCCGTCTTCAGCTTGCGTAGACATTCGCGTAGCTCTTAATATAATGGCTTAGGGTTTATAATGGGCAATTTGCGTGTCAATTGCTAATGGGTTGTGTCGACTCGTTCGTTTTGGAAGTTGCTTTATGAAGTCGATTTGCTTCCTACGTCCAAAGTTTTTGATTCGGTGGATTCTTCTGCGATTTCTTAAGATGGGTATTCGTTAGGGTTGCCTCAATACGGAATAAATATTTCCAGGACGGCACCGTAGTCTAGTCGGTGGTTTTGTTGGTGACCTTGGCTACGAAAAACGGTCCACGGTTATCCACGGTCTGTGGAAACCATTTATAAAAGTTTGACATCCCAAAGAATCCCGGAAATCTCCTGGAAAAATCCTGGAATCCTCAAAGAAAATGTCAACCGAAATTGGAAGACGATGATTTTTGTGATATTTGTTGGTGTTTGTTGAAAAACAAACGTCAAATCTATTCATATTGATGATAAGCAAAAAAGGCACGCTTGTGGATAATCTGACGGTACCCTTGGATCCGTGCAATGCCAAGCAGACTCCAACTTTCCTAAGCCAGCATGGCTTTCAAAAATGCTTGCTAGCTTGCTGCTGCCTTCTTGACTTAATCCTATATGTTATGGATACTTACGGGCTGGAGTGCCCACTTAAATGCGATCATTTGCTTACACATACAGACATACACTATGACTTCTGTGTTTCAATTTAATAATATCTTAAATCAACAAGTGTTCAGAAACTGTGTTTTTATCCCCAAACTGGATATAACTAGTAATGACTTACTACGACTCACATTGAAAAGATATTACGACGTAAAATCTGTGACCTTGGCTTCAAGGCCGACCACACATTAGCAACTTTTATGTGCTGCAGTAAATATGCATTTATTTTAATCAAAGTATTTATTGATCTAACAAGTTTAAAGAGAAACCTGAATGACAATTTATGAGAAAATTCATTTTTAAAGTTTCCATGTTCAATAACTGTCCCAAAGTCGGCTTGGGTCTGCTTTCAGAGAGAGGGGTTAAAGCCTTCGTCCACACTGACCAAATGAGGATTGATTAATTTTTCACTTCAATGACATCATTTTGATAAACCTGAGTTTATTCTGAGTTCCTGAGAACGCATATTTTCTTATTATGTTTTGCTTTACCTACGTAAGTGATTATATGATTTTGATGGATTGCTATTCTTTTATTTGGTAAGTATTCCCCTTAGCCCTTCACAAACTAACTTATAACATTACTCAGATCACTAGCAGTTTGGCAGTGGCCGTCCCATCGTACTGTACCGTTTGTATAAGAGTTATTAAGCAATCTAGCGAGCGATCGACGGATAAATCTATAAAATGCTTGCTTCCGTAATGGAGCTCGTGTAGCGAGGCCGCCCGGCCGCCTGCCGCCCTGCGCAGACGCATTCTCGCGCATTCAAGACGCAACATCACGCGCCAGCGACACATAGTAATTAGGATAACTGCTACAGTTTTAAACATTTGGTTTGTAAGTATGACCAGACTAGTTCCTAGGAGAAATTATCTTTTCTTCACTCTAATAATAACGTTTCGAAATTGTTTTTTAAGTAGATTATCTATTTTATCTATTTGGAGATTAAAATAAATGTATATCTTTCTGAAATTATTGTCTGTCTTGTGGTCATAAAATCGCTTAGAAACCACTAAACAGATAAAGTTATATCGCCGTATTTGTAATGATATGGCAAAATCTAGGATTCTTTTTCACCCGAGGAAATCGTTTTGTTCCGGAAAACATTATCCATTACTAGCGGACCTGGCAGAGGTTGTCACTCACGAACGATCCGTCAAAATATAAAAAAACAAAACCAATTTCGTGGAAACCGACTGCAGCGCCACCTACCAGGTTAAATTCTGAATCCGAACCATCCAGGGAACACAAAAAAATGACATTTAAATTGGTCCAATTGTTTAGGAAGATTTGAGTGACACACACATGCACGTACATAAGAATTTTATATATCGAGATATAAAATTAAAATAATACGGCAGTTTCAAGGTTAATAATATAACATATAAGGTTTGAGTCGATTCTCGTAGCTACTGTAATAATAATTAATAAAACAACCGACCCATGCAGAATTAAACGGACTAGAAAGATATCCATGAAAATTAATAATATTTTTATTGGGTGCTGTTGAATATTTCTTTGGTTTTCGACTAACATGGTATTTACAATGCATTTTCCTTTATATTATTTTTAGGATTCCATACACCAAACGCGTAAACATAACGGTTCTGTTGTTTAGTTCGAATATTATCCTTTTTAAGATCCAGTATCACCGCTGTGGAAACCCAAACCGCGTTATTTGATAACTGGTCTCACAACTGACTTTATAGACATTAAGTGTTACGGAAATATTTTTAAATAACTTTTTGGGAACGTGTAGAGTCGCCAGACGTTCCAACTTTCCCAGAACTCGCTGTTGTATTTGTGACTTTTGTTAAAGCTTTTAAATACACTTCGTTCATATGAAAAGGTTACTTCCAAAGCCTGTCACTCTAGTCAAAAAAAACGCGAATTCTCCAGCCGCTGTAGTGCATCGATTTTTTGATACCAGAACATCATTCGCTGCGACCCGTTTGGCTGTCAGCTTACGGGTGCCCTTTAGTGTCGAAAATACACTTGAACTTTCACTCATTCTTAAATACATTTATTACATAAATGGAACCACGAAGCCTTCGTAACGTTTCTACAGGTTGGCCTTGAAACTCGAGAACTTTTTCTATTAATACCACTGGAAGTTCATATACTTTCACACTTTATATAAATATTAACTCGAGTTTATTCACGTAATTATATTAAAATTATGCTTTTACTCCCGAGGTATATTAAATAGTTACATCTATTGTTAATTACATAGTTGTTATTAGTGTAAGTTCTACAGGTGTCAAAGTTCGGTGGTCATCTCTAATGTCTCTCGAGTTTATTGCGATCCCAAAGACCTGTAACATGGCTTTCACGGGTGTTACTGCTTAACGTACCCTCCGAGGAACAGGTATGCTTATTAATGTAACTTTTTTATCGCAATCGTGTCCAAACATGCTCGATGTTCTGTCGATGTATATGATTTATAGAATTCATAGGATTATAAGCCATATAACCATGTGTCCAGTAACCAATACTCTACGTCGAGGAAGCGGAAACCTGGCATAGTGATTATTAATTTTCCCTGACACATTGGACCGGACCGGAAGCAGAAGGATAATCAAATGTCTTCATAAAGCGAGATGATAAGTGTTTGTATAGAAATATCTTTTTTCTGTATCATATCATGAATAGGTATGTTATCTTTTTGTAGCAGAGTTTTTAAAAAATTTCAATTAATTTAATAGTATAACATTGGAAGCGGCTAATATGAAAATTTTATTTGAAATTTTATTTATTTTTACCGCTGAAGAGGCGAGCTAATAAAGATATTACAAGCGTATCTACTCTAGTCTGTAATCTCATCATCCTTCAGTTAAAGGGTTGATATCTATTATTTAATGAAGAAAACAATTTTTGATAACACATGTTACTTAAACTACAGTTTTTATAGGAATTAACCTGCAATATTATAGAAAGTTTTATATACAAAATTATCGTAATTATCTCAGGTTATCTATCTAGTGTACAAATATCTTCATCGCAATATATGTTATCTGTACAAAAAAAAACATGTGTCGTTTTCGCGCCAACAACGTGATTTCAAGTCACCGCTGAAGCTATAAGCAACACAGACGTTGAACACGGGCTTCTAAAGCGCGGAGGGCCTTGGGCTAAGCGCAAGCGAACGCATAAGGGAGCCACAAGGAAAAGTACGCATCGCCGCTCGCGTGTGTGTCTGCTTACTCATTCTAGACAGCCTTGAGAGCCATCGCACCGGGCCGCAAAATAAAGAGTTGTGTTCTGTACACTAACGTACCGAGCGGCCGAGGTCGTCCGCGTCGGGAAACAAAACGTGCTATCAATATCGCGGCGATTCCTTCGCTGCGCTACGCGACTCGATGCTAGCTAATTCTTTAAAAATATACAGCCGTCGATGCGTCCGATTGCAACTGTGCTGACCGGTCACGTCCCCCTGAATGACGTCTGGTCGTCTGCACACAGAAAGGGCGATGTAATTAATTAACAAATTATATGCTTATAAACTGGAAATTTTATTCAATCAAATCAGAGGTCAGTCCGCTAGTCGAGTGAATCGAATGAATTTTATTCCATTTAAAATTTTATGTCTGAACTATGTTTGAGTATGTGGCATGTTAGAAACAATTATGCTTGAATAATATTCGGATCCGAATAATATAGTATTCTTAGAATCGAATACCTACAAGTGTTCGATTATCGTATTGTCTGTAGATATTATGTACGATTATCGTATTGTTTGTAGATATTATGTATATGCATATATGTTTAAAAAACCGAAATCTTTTCTCTTTGTATCTTTTTCCTATTTCTTTCAATGTCGTTTAAAACCTGCTGAACCGATTATATGGCGGTTTTCATTGTTCGAAAGCGATCGATTCAAAACCGCATGTCGCACAGTACCGGAGTCACAGTTTTTTATCTGCTTTGGCAGGCAGTGTTCTCATGTAACATAAAGATCCTGCATCAACGCCGGGGATGCAAATTACGCGGAGAAAAACTCGCTAGCAGAACTAGTAAGAAAATATTAGTAGGAAAATTATATGACATTAAATCTTTCGATGTGGACATGGTTTGGACTGTCTGATGAAAAGAAATTAAATAATGTGTTCGAAGTTGGTTTTTACAAACAATTTTCGAACGAACTACGCCATCAGTTCAACAAATCCCTACAGTGAGCGGTCCCGGACGAAGAAGCGGCAACAAACTCCCGAGGAGCGTTTGTTTCCCTAGTCACAGTTACGGAACGCACTATGGCCACATATTAAACTCATGTCCACGGTAGTTGTTTACTAAAATTTCCTGACCGTAAGTTTAGTGTGGACGCACGTAACACATCAAAACCGTTGTCGGATACCAAACGCGGCCGGATTGAAATCCCTTCCGATACCGGACCGATGCGATATTAATAGCAAATATGTTACAGAGCTCCGTAACCGTAACCAAAACTATCGGATATCCGAAATAAAAAAGTAATTTCAAAACCTTAACCAAATCCGATAAAAACTTTTCGAATAATTTCGGGTAGGGGTAGAGTCTAAACGAAACACGTTCTGTCACATTTTCGCTGCTGGGCCGATACCCTAGCCGCGTCGTTCACGTTTATAGATAGTTTTTTAAGGGTATTGGTTTTTTCTGTAGATAATTATAATACTAAATAGTACCTGGAAATAAATTCAAACCATATCCCCTGTAAATACATCGTATATACGTTTTTTTCCAAGTCCAAAATAATTTAAATTTCCGTAACCGAAATTATCCGAAACAATCGGATAATCCGAAATAATTTCATATCCGTAACCTTAACCGAAACCGGTAAAATGTTATTAATATATCCGTATACGTATCCTTATCCAGATCCGAAATAACATATCCATAACATCCCCAGTTAATAACTTATAGAAAAAAACTTAAATTAATTTCTCTTGTACTGTACACATTGAACATAATACATGAAGATTCTCAACTAATCGTGATCATGACGTCACATATCGATATGTCTAGTAGGTTCTATTAGGCTTATCAGATGCCCGTTCGCAAATTTGGCGCGTGTCATTATCATTATACGAGTATGTCATTGTCGAGCCATCGGTAACGGGTGTACTGAACTAATGCCAGCACGCTTGCATCAAAACTAAATTAAAATCCATTTACGTTCAACAACATAATTAGGTAGTTCAGTTCGCCTTTGAAAAGTACACGGTGACATATCAATGTTTTGTCTGGCCAGAAGCATATTGACATATATGATCGACTGCAACAAAGGGTTATATGCTACCATAACATAGTAATAAATTCTTATAAAAAAATATGTTAACATTCTATTGTGTAAACAGAAATACATTTACGAGTTTGTAGTACTATACTTTTTTTTGCAAACTGCGCTTTGTACGTTAGAATTTTCTAGAAGATTTGAGGTACAATTTAGTAACGCATTGAATTTTTTTTCATAACTCACTGTTTATAAACCAGTTCGTAATAATACGCCACGGCTCGCATAAAAATATGTTTATCGCGTTTGACATTCAAACCTTGCAACTGCTCGTAAATTCAATTGCACCTTTGCAGGAAAAATTAAATAGATAGAGCGGTTTCTTCCGCGTAAAAAAAAGCCGATGTGTACATGTACACACTATAAATAACAAATGCCGAGCGTCGTCACAAGGATACGGCGGCGTGCGGCGGGAGGGACCTTTCGAAAGTTGCAGCGTTGCCTTGACCCCCATACCGCGCTCGCGCATACACTATTATCGACTTTTTTCTCTTTGACGGTCAGTTTGACAGAGTAACAGCGCTCAGGAATTCGCAGTCGATTCAGTCTTTCTTCGCGAAACATAACTGCTTCTTTCAGTGTTTTTTATTTGACATATTTTTTGTACACATAACACATTTTTGTACTGAAACAATGTAAAAATTAATTTGAAAATATTGTATGTACGTAAGCATCTCAAGCTGATGTTACGATCCGTGCAGCCATTGGATATTGGTCACGGCTCGACTCGTATTGGAACGGGTCTAGCTGTAGATATAAAATACACCTATATGGGTGCGAAATTCAAATCAAAAATTCATATCTTCCAAATAAGGAGAAATAATTAAAAAGATGATTTTGGTATGAAGGTTAATTTAAAATTTTATTCATTGTAAAATGAGTTCCTGATTTACTTTTGAATCATTCAAAGGTAGTTTAGTACATTATAAAGGATATTGCAACTTGGTCCTTGACAATTTAATACAAGTTCTTAGTAATTATAGGCCTTACGAAGTATTTTGATGTAGGATTTTCATTCATTCATTTATAGCTCTATTCTTTATCTTATCTATCTATCTACCTAAAACATTTTTTGTACCACCATAAACCGTACGTTTAATTCACTAATCATTTTAATTATCAATCAAAAAATGAATTCATTCCCTAATAAAAAAGTTAATATTTTATATTTATTATGGTTCTGGGAGATCGATTTATAAACTTGGTTTTGGTTTTTGCTTTAAAAATAAACCCTATATCTGTTGCTAAGCCAGAGAGCCCGCGAAACATGACTTTTTATCTCGCCCGCAAGTCCGCAACGTGTCGTCGACTCGAATTTCCGAGGCAAACGTGAAAAGATACGCTGGCAAGCGATTAACATTGAAAAAAAGAAACATTTGTTATCGCTGCCCCATCACACTTTTCGCCGAAACACAAAGTCGCTTTCAAACAAGTTGCTTAACATCAAAGCTGGCAACATTTTTACGATTGCATTAAACTCAGTTAATGCACTAAACTGAACTCAAAACACTATTTAGAAGTAAAATGTTGGTCTCGATTTCGCGTCAAAAGACCCAACTTTCTATTCAGTTTCTACGCCGTATCAAGCTCACAACCGGTATAATTTAAATTACCAGAATGTTAAAATGTTTTTTAAGTTATTTATTTTCACAAATAATTTATTTTCATAAATAACTTAAGAAAAATTAAAACTAAAAGCCAAGAAATATCATATTAGGAATATATATCACAGATAAACAGATATCTTTTTCAGTTTTCCGCACAGATAATAACGGGTTTCTTTACATTCATTTTCCGTTTTCCTTACAATTTGATACATTGATCATACGTAATTTTTTTACACCGTCTCAATATAGATGAAAGATTGACTAAAACTACAGATTATCAATATTCGAGGAACTGCAAAAAACCTCCGTTAGCTGCTGGTAAACGCGTAGATAACAAGACGTTTAATCCAGCCGTAATATGACACGTAACTGCTGTAATTAAGTTTCACGATAAATTAGAACTACCCTCGTCATCGGAAGAATGCCGCCCACAGAGGGAGGTGGGGGCGGTAGGGGAGTGGTAATATATCGTTAACATAAATTAAATACTCAATTATATTACTCAATTTAAAGTTGTTGTTTTAAATTATATAATTATTTTAATGATTACAGAAAATGCTATCTCGATAAATTCAATGTGTGAAAATCTTGATTAACCCACACTTACGTGACAATTTTTCGCAGTTGATTTGTTTTGTACTTCGGTAATCCTGCCTAAGATAAATACAATACAATACATGCTTAATTGTATACTCCTATAACCTATATGATGATATGTAGTATTTGAGCAATTTTGTAATTTTTATATCATTTGGAGACTACCAAAATACTATACTAGACTATTGAGTATTTTATTTCTTCGTAGATAATAATTAATCTTCGTATAAAGACACAATTGATCAAGTTGAATACAGTGTTTGTGCGTTTGTTGAACATTTATATTTTTAATATATGGGTAGAAATGAAAGGCGATTTATTTTCGTGGCTTCAGCCGAGTGCCTCGATTAACATTCGATATGTTAATCGATTAACCGGCACATAAATTTAGTATAATTCTAGTAACTTACTCCGCTTCAGGAAACCAACGCTTTACGTTTAGAAAATAGTATTGTTTCAGGAAAGGGGCGTTTAGTTCTATGCCAGGCACTCAACAATGTATTTACTACCCTCATAATTAATTTCATTACTATTAACTTTTATTTCCTACTGCGCAATAATGTAGATATCTCTCGATATAGGAAACATCTTAAATTATGATTCATAATATATACTAATATGCTAAGTATGATCTAAATATATTCAATGGTCTTAATGTGATACGTCAAACAAAAAGACAAAGTTAAAAACAATGTTTTGATCTCTATATCGAAGACAAAGCCTATCTAAATTGAAATTTCTAACAATATTGAATGTACACGTTCGTAAGTGTTACAGTTTTAATATAAGTTTATCGATTTACGACTACAAACTTCCTAGACGATTCTGGAGTTCTAAGTAACGTGGGCACCAAATAAAGAAGCCTCACCACTTTATTACCTCGAAATCAATAAGGTAGTATTTGGTGACGCATCTGTATTAAATTTTATAATATAAATATGCGGTTAAAAAGATCCATGACGTATTGTAGTAATGAAATATTCCTAAAATTAACTTACTTTACGCTTAGACAGAACACACATGATCCGACCGCTTGCCACCCGGCTCTGACGTCAGAACGGCTGTTGACGTTGGTAGCATGCGTCACTAATATCGCTTTCTATTAGTAGATAGCTAAAACGTGGCGTGTTGAAGGCTTAGTAATATTCATATTTTCGATATCAATATGAATCAAAAATAAAACAGACAAAAGTTTACGTTACCAAATTAAGTAGTAATATTAAAGTGAAAAAATTAATGTGTTCTAACACATTAATTTTTTCACCCATAGGTGTAAGTAGCTCTAACTATCCTTGAGTCCAAGTAAAAGATGGTGTCGTAATCGTTTTCTATTTCTTCTTTATTTTCCATCCATCCATCCGTAATAAATCCTTATTCATTTTAAGACATAACTGAATCTGTGATGCAAGTAACTTTACAAATGCATCAGTGGTGCCCTCTACAGAACGCATATAGGCTATGGCCATAACTGTCACTAAGTATTAAATCACTTAAAGCTTCTAGATGTTTTTAGTAGACACAAATTTTTATTCGATCTTATTTAATTAAATAATTTAACATTTAAACTGAATATAAAACATGTAATTAACTACGTGTCATATTCAGTTATATTTTATAAGTCCTCAAGTTTTCGTCCATATTTCCTGCAGCGACATTAATAATCGATTTCCTAAATCAAATCGTGATCATGGGACGTCACTACGATGACATTATACACAACCGATGTGTATCATTACGATCGAAATATGAATCAACATGGCGTACAAAGACAACCGTCGAACTCACAAGCATTATTCAACGAACGCACCTAACGAAATCCTTTAAAGAATATCTCGTTACCGCTCCCTAATTACGGTGAAATAATACATGAAACGACCACCATTGTTTGTACAAAAAATAGTTTAAACACAGGCTCAAAAACTCAAATGCAATTAAAAAAAGTCTTCCCGCGAAAAATGACGACGCAAGATGGCCGCCCTATTTAGATCCTGCCGTCTATTGGCGCGCTAGCTTTAAATTTAAAAATGGAATGCACTGTCCTTGGCGAGCATGGTTCGTTGACCTTCCGATGCATTTTGGCGGTTTCGTTGCAGAATCGAATAGTCTCAACCGTCTCATTCTACCGTTAATGGGTTTTAGACCATTCTCCTTTCGTATAGAGCATTCTGTTGCGTTGTTAGTCCACGCGAGGCGTCAAGACTGGTTTGTTCTCATTGTCGACTGAATTTAGACTTTCGCTGTATCAAGTAAGATTTAATATTGCAATAGAGGTTAATTTTAGACTTAATAATAATATTACACTAATTTAACCCTTACGTATTCGAGATAGAGTTGTAAATCTATCACTCGAGTCGTCGTAAATGGCGAATGAAGTCTTATCGTACCCACTGAAGGTGAACTAGACGGAGAGGAGTGTTTTTATTTTGAAGGAAACATTTTAATATTTATAAACTTTTTGAACTCGTTGAATAGTTGTGTACTAACTGACAACTCTTTTGAATTTCGTACGAATCCTTTGAATTCCGAATTGCGAGGCGCTGAGAGTCTTACAAACCAATTTCAGCAGTTAGCGAAATTCAAAAGAGAACTACTATATTAGCATTTCTTTCCAAAACGCTGACACTTGTTTTCCTTTTTTTATTTTAATAAAACGTTCGTATTTTTTAACGAAACTTTTTCTACTAATTATCTCTGATAATCTGTGAATGATTCGCATCGAGAATATGTAAGATATAATTGCATTGTTATGATTAAAACAAAATTTGTCATTTTGTAGTTATTTGATGAATCATCAAACAGATTTCGTTGAATTATTTCGTTAAGTATTTAGCAATAAATAAACGACAATTGCGACCGTTCGACCATAACCAATGTTTATCAAACACTTTTATATTATTATATAATGAATAATATTTTAATCAAATGTTTATATGATCTTGGAATTAATTCCCTAAATTGAAGTTTCTGTTAAAGTAACAAGAATTAAATCCAAATGCGAATCTTTATTCTAAAAAAAATTTGTGGCCAGATGTAATTATAAAAAAAAAAATTAATTAATAAAGTAAAATTAATAATACTTTCTTATGCCATACAACACATGATTTAACTTGTATACGTCCCGACTCACGTGTCATTGACATAAATAAAATATCACAAAATTATCACAGTCTTCACACGTGAAAGAAAAACTCAAGTTATAACTAGTTTATATAGCAGCGAACATTTGAAACTATTCCCTAATCTATATAGATTCTGTATAACCTATAAATAAAAGTTGCGTGTAATATTTAAATATTCATTTATAAACATTTCCCAAGAACCTGTTTGGACTCTACGTCGAGTGAGTCACGTTGATGAGACGTGACCCAGCCAATACATAACAGCTTGATCTTATAAAACATACCAAATGTTTCAGTAGAACTTGTTTAGGCTCCGCCACGTAACTCCGTCTAAGCATGACCTAGCCAATAACCACAAGTCTCATGATCGGAACGTTCGCCTGGAACCTGTCGAGACACGTCACATGAGTCACGATCTGACGCGTAGACGCAACCTAGTCAACAGAAATAGTGTTGACGTCGAGTAGCAGACTCGCTCGTAGTTCTACGAACCTAGTAACAACTTGATTACCCTAGCCTAGTGCGCTGTACAGTTCAATATTTGTGACGTCACGCTCGTAAATGTGTGGTTATAATTACATTGCGAGCCATGTTTATACCAGTATTAAGCTGTGACAAAATTAGCATTAGCAGTGACAATTTTTTTTTAATATTAATCCAATTTAAAATACTTTGATAATGTATATTAAGAAACGCTAAACCAATTCTATGTTTTCGGAAAAGAAACCACAATGTCCAAGTCATAAACACGCGCTCTGCGTAAATTGTTGTTGTTTCTGAGTGATTTACAATATTTACGCGCAGTGTGCGCGCGCCCGAAGCGAAGCCTAACATTACGAAAATAAACCAACTAGTCGAACGAACTGAATTCAGTGTGGGCAACGACTCGCTAGTGCCGCGATCGCGGCCCGGACTTTAAAATCGATAAAGATATACGGGAAATGTAATTGTTACGAGTCCTGTTTAATTGTATAGTTCCAAAATTTGATTTTAAAATTTCGATCAGCTACATTTCACATATTTTTTAACAGCTACTGTGTATTTTAACTTTATTACTTACATACTCAACTTTCCACATTTTTGACTGATTAAAATGATAAAACTATTATATGAAAAGAGGAAACTAAAAATCACAATTATCGGTATATTCATTTGTATAAGTTTCTATATAAAAAACCGATACAATGTTATTATTTAACACACACCGTTGAAGCGGTACTTGGCAAGTGACGATCCACGATCTATCGATAATAACCGGCTGCAGTTTCCTGTTTTAATAATTTGTAGTTAGTAGGCAATTATAACGTTGTTTCGTACATTTTGTACTGAATATTTAAAGTAGGTATGTAATATTTATAATGAATTCGTTTATACCTTCGTATCATTTGTACATATTACGAAACAAAGGCTTTATTTTTCTATTCGTGTGTCCGAATGCGATTTTCTCAAAAACTTCACCGCAAACATTTGTGAGGTTTTCGCTAAACGTTAGAATGATTGTGTAGGTTTAAGTATAAAGGGTTTACATAGAGATATAAAACATGTGATGAAAACGAATAACATATGTATTCAGGTCAGGTATGTAGGTCACTATATGTATGTGTTCACAAATAACTTGGGTATGTTTCATAAATGTCTTAATATAATACACAATTATTGATACCTATTAAAACGTGGTTTTAATATAGCATTGTATGATATAAAACAAATAAGTTAATTATTAAATAAACTTATCGGGAAATCGCTGTTCAACGTTCAATTTAGTAGCTGCAAAATACTTGCAGTGAGACTGTAACATGCATGAACTGCATGTTAAGCTAAAATTAAATCAAGCTACCCTTGGAACAAACGATATAATGTTATTGACTGCAATTATAATGGCACGAATAATACTTAGCCAAGCTAACATTGACAGGCGTTCTTGTGTTTACGATTTATAAAATAAAATGTTTAAAATGTACAAAAGGCGTAATGAATGTTTATCTTTAAATTTTTTTGTGCACCTCGGCTATATATATTTTTTATTGTGTTGATAAAAACTGGCTAAGAAATAAATTAGCTTGCCATTAAAATGCATGCACGATAACAACATTGAAATGCTTAGACGGTGCATGCAATAAAATTCTGTGTGCACTCGAAGCGATTTCCTCTTCAAAATTTTATTCAACCTGTTACAAACTGTGAAACGAATAGCCTAACATCGAATTTCACTTGTAAGCTGTATCACGCCATAAAACTTATCTTGTTAAACATCATCGTAGCGCCAAAATTAGCATGTGTAAGTTAGTGTGGCCAGGAAGCGATCGTGTGTTTAAGCACCTCATATTTATAAATTCTTTTAACCACATACATTAACATGCAGTCGCCGTGCGCCGCTAATTCAACGGCACCGGATTGGGTAGTCAGTCACTGTATACTATTCAAAGTAAACAAATTTCGCCATTTACATAGTAGGTACTCGTATAATTTAAAAGTTCAACGGTCTACCCAATTGCTTTATTCAGAAGTAGTAAACATTTAAATTGTTAATAACCTTATGACATAGTCTGGGTACAGTGAATTGACTATATTGCTATATTATTTTATTGAGGTGGCATCCGGTTCTGATACATAAACTTATATAACATTCTTAATATTAAAGTACTGAATTATAATACCTACGTATGTACTATAAATACATATTTATGTACATATCATTACTGTGAAAATGCGTTTGTTTCGATTGTTCATGAGAATAATTACTACATATTTAGTTAGAGTCGATTTCTATTAACAAATTTGTAAATAACGGTTGATTTAGTCATTTTTTTAATTTAAAATTTATAATAATATATCTAAATTTGGTACAAAATTTTAAGATCTTAAACACTACAGTACACTGAACTACTTAATTGACTCTTTTCTATTTCTCGGAGATTAAATCGTTTATAAATATGGGTACTATAAAAAAAATTCAATGCTCTCATACAAATTTGCGACGCCTAAAATTATTAATGCAATAATTCTACGCATCGACAAACATATCCAACTATCGATGTGTTCTACGGCACTACTATTTCTAATTTCACGGCCGCGCAGTGTGTGCTAGTGTGCGTGACCTTGCTGTGCGGGCGTTTCGGCGGTCGTTCACCCCGGTGCACTCCATCCCTTGACTTTGGATACTATTTATATCTATGTGTTCCTATATGTTACATGTGTGCGTAGGCAGCTGACCAAACCATGTGGAAGCGAAAACAAAACACACAAGTACTAGGACGCGGCTCTGCGTAACTTGGCGTGATTGATTTCACATTTCTTGATGTTTTGGCAACTGCGCGAATGGTCTATCGGTTGCATGTGGGCGTGTATAAACCGGTTATTTTAAATAGACAGACAGCTAAGACATATGCGTAGATTGTAACGAGCTGCATGTTAAGGTAGGTTTTTATTTACGTCATTGAATACTAGGTACGTCACACATGTGTGAATCAGAGTCTGTTTACAAACTCTACGAGTCCAAAATGATAAATCGATTATACTCACGAACTATTTTCGAGTGAGTCATGTCACGGTGAACTGCTATATCGTTGGGATAGGTTTTAATCACATTTTCGATAAGAATAGCGCTTGGACCATAATCACACGTTCCATGAAGCAGTTTTTATATTTTATTAGTATGACAGCATAGCAAACGGCCTTCTGAGAAATCAATCGCGTCCATTGACATTATGTAACACCGGTGGATCATCGATGCGTTGCCGACCAAAAAGAGATCGCGGAACATGAGGAAATACCACTATTGCTGTATTTACAGTACTGCAGTATCTAGTATATGTAAAGAGCGCGGGTGGTACAAAGTCTAGCGATGTGTACCTGGAGGGGACCTAGTGTCCTTGCTTCATCGGCTGTAGCTGGCTGAGCAGGGGAAGTTGGGGCTCAAAAATAATTCAGGGACATAAAAGCCATTTAAAGGGAGTCCGACATACTTTATCGATCTCTATTTAAGGTCACAGAGACCACTCCCGTATAATATAATTATAATAATATATTGTAAATGATTTAATTTAATTCAGATTCGGTTCAAGTAAAAAGAAGTTTATCGACCAGAATGCAAGACCTTTATGCTTAACTAATTGAAAGCCATTTGTAGCGTTCCACTAGTGGCTCTGCTTACCGGACGATCGCTCCCGGATTTGATTTCAGTCGAGGCAGAAATTTATTTGTACAAAAGTATGTTTTCTGTATTTCTTTGATTATGATGTCACTGGTGAACCATTAAACACATAGGTCCGTCTACATTGGAGCATTTAAATTAATTAATTGTTAAAACCAACATCTGTTGGTACCACTCACATGTCTGTGATGGTACTCAATAGCTAATACAATAGGCTATAGCATATTAAAATTGAGAAGAAGGCATTTATCATCAATTGAGTTAAACCTATGGAGATTTAGTTAATGTTATTTTACTCCCCTTGGGATTTGTAACGTTGGACAGGGGTTAGTTGAGTAGATTTTAAAGAAGAGTGTAAGAAATAAGTGTGTACGGTTCGGTTGGTGTGTTAGGTTTACCCAGTGCAGTAATCGGTTATTTGGGTTGTAGGGGGTTTTATCCATCTATGGGTATACACTCGACCTCCTCCGCCAATCTCTGATTCCTGGTACACTCACCTGAACAATAGACGAGGGTATGGTGCCAGGTTTCTCTCGTTGGAACTTGCTGGACTTCGTATCAACCAGATTAATCCTTCAACATTCGTCCGCGATGATAGGGTTCTATTTGCCTGGCTAGCTAGTTTTTACCATATTTCTAGTTTTCTTCGAACTATTTTATGTTGTGAACGACCATGAGCAATGGGCAGGGGTGACCACTTACTGTTGGGTGGTGACATCGTTTGTCGGAATATGATTTTTTTTGATACCGCATGACACGCGTTCGCTGTTTTTATATATTAATTTTTACTATCAAGCGTCTTAGCCAACACTTAGAACATTTTAAAATTTAAAATATTTTTTTGAAGGTTATAAATATTTGAAGAGATATTTGCCGGGTTCGAACTCTGCAACGATCTCTAACTTTCTAACTACGAGTGCTGCCATCTGCAGGACAACTCACACTGGATATCGATGCCAGCCTGAAACTGATATTCAACATGAACCACTAATCCGCTCTTCTAGAGTTTTACTAGTTTCCCTGTGAGAGGCGACCGGAGTCTACCAGTGAAGCAGTTATAATAATGAATGAATAGAAATTGAGGTATGACGCGTAGAGACATTCAAACAGTTCTGAAGATGGTTATGTTAACTTGACGATAAGTTAATATAAATGCCGAAATATTTCAATGAACATAAATGGACGACTGGGGCTCTCACAAGGCTTGCCACTGAGCCCTGTTTTTTTTAAAAAGCTACGCTTAATTAAGCTCTCCTTCTGTATAGTCTGTATTCAGATTATCACTTCGTAGATATAAAAAGTTCACGACTTCATTTACAACATCAACAGAAACCCTTTTTTTTCCAATGTTTATCACTGTGTACATAAGTCATACTACAGAAACAAATCCTTAGAATAAACACACCAAGTATTCTGTTAATTCATAATCATAGTATTATTTAAAGATTACCCAATTTTCTTAATTACAAATTAACAGTTTAGACATTCTCTCCAATTTAACTAACCATAAAAGCCATTGGCACCCCAATAAACCCCTTAACACACATCCACCCCTAACCGTAATTCGAAATTAATGTGAAACTTTAATGAAATACGTTACCTCGACCCGAACACTTGCTGCCCGACATTACCAAGATTGCGTGATCCACCCGTCTACGGCTCGTCTAGTCGGCTAGCCACATGTCCAAGCTACTTGGACCTGTGCACATCTATTCACCGCCCCCTATTCCAACTGCAGTTCGTAGCGTCACAGACGCGGGGGAGATCTTCGTAATCTGGACGAGACACTCGACTATCACGCGTCCAGAATGCAAAGATCCCTGGAAATCTATTCACTAACCCCGCGCTAGATAGAAACTAACTGGAGTCGGGAGGGGCGGGAGTTCGAGATCGGTGGACGAGACGTGTAGTGTGTAGTGCTCCTGACCTAGAGACGATAGTCGCCGCTCTAGGTCAAGGAAGGATAGACGCACACATCGATGCATTGTATATAGGGCTATTAGTCTAGTGTGTTGTTGCAGAATGTTTGTGGTTGTGGTTACATCACGAGCATTCATGTGGTTGTGAACGTGAATTGAATGTGTGTGGCTGACTATTTGAATAAGGAATTATTAGCTCCACTGGTCATCAATGGTGACATGTGGATTTCATTCGACGTTGTTGACAGGTCATCTCATTTGTGGAAGATTCAGCGTCTGTGAAGTGAAACTAAGGTTGATTTTTATAGAGTTTTTCTCTTTTAATACTTATAGAAATTGTACGTTTAAGTAATCTTACAGGATTTCGTTGTATTCCAAGTGCATATTGGTTGGTGACATTGACAATTTCTTTTTTGTTAAAGAACACAAATAAGAATTTTTAAAGATTGATATGAAAAAAAGTGCATTAATTATGATAATTTTATGGTGTTAAGGGAACATTGTGTCACGTTCAGGTTTTTTATGTACCAAACTAAATTATTTAAACTTTTAAGAGATGGACCATTTCATTTATAAGTACGTTTCGGAGTGGTTGTCTTACGTTGAGGAGCAATTTTTTTTCACTTTTTTGTCGTCTTCTATCATTCACAGTACGTACGTCACTTCTTTATTCTATTTTTGAATATTTTTTGTTCGTCTAACGAAAGACAAAAGTCTCTATCATGCGCCTGCCCATTAGCGCCCCCTAACATTTCTAAGCTTTTTTCTAACCTTTCTTTGGCATTCCTTCCCCTTTCTTCTTGAAGTGTATGAAAGATGTTAGACATGGTTCCGTCTCGTACTTCTATTCTTTTACGTTTTTTAAAAGAAACGTACTTCCTGCCTCCTCTCCCTACCGTTTCATGTCGGAGGCGTTGACGCATATTCCTTCTTAGGTACGAACATTAAAGTAAGTAGGAACCGCCTTATTACTCTTTACGTGGTTTTTGCCTTCTTTGAAATCTTCACGTTTACAATATTATATAATTACTTATTTATTTGGGATACTATTCAAGCTATTGTCATTACATTAATACGACGTCACTAAATTTAAAAACAAACATACACACACCAATAAATAAGTAAATTTTGTAAATAGAATGCGTTCGGAAAGCACGCACGGCGCAGTGATTAGATTAAAAAAAAAACCAAATAAATATATAACATTAATAACGCAATTATGGTACACGTAGCCGTCATCAATCCTCAGCCATTGATAGGAATTTGTAATGGATCTTATACAGCACAAGGGCTGTAAATACTGCAATCCTATTTGAAAGTCAGTCATCGGTCAGAGACATACTGACTGCTCTCAAGGATCCATTTCGTATTGATAAATGTGTCTGGTTTCAGAAAACTTGCGTCTCAATAAAATAAAATTGGACACGCCTGCTAAGGGGACCTATGGAGCATGAGCATAACGTAAAGTTAGTGTAATATAATTTGCAATAATCCGCAAGCACCACGTATCATGGTGTGTATATATATAACATACCATAGACATGGTTTTATAACATTAAGTATTGTTATTATATCTCTTAACACAACATTGACCGTCTACTGGTAATGTAAAATCTTATTATCCAATATATTCGGTCGTACAAAATTCACAGGCATCTACCTTAAGCAGTGCAATCCTGTTCTTCGACCCTCTGCCCTTCACGTCTAGCTCAACGAGTCCTTAAGGACCCTCGACTCTTTTTATGAAAGAAAAAGCCAACTTTCTAGACCCTTCAGACCTCTCACGGAACTCTCCCGCTCGCGTATTTGTTAAGAAACCGAGGGACCTGGAAGGTCAGGTTAAACTGGACGAATCGAAAATACTCAAGGGATAAGAGACCCGTTCAACCGATGTTCAAGAAGCAAGTTCTAAGTTTTGTTACATATCTCAGATCTCAGCTTAAAGCAATGCTTACTCCGCCTAACCTTCAACAAGACTCACTGTCCACTTATAAAGTGCTTCACTGTATAAGAACTTTTCGGCAATATCATTCTTTCAGAGGCTTCACAAACTCAACGCTTCGCTTCAATGCCATGATTTATTTGGATTTATATCACAAAGCGCAATGCATTATTGAAAACAAAAGCATTAATCCATTTTAAATAGCGAACGTCGCCGCCATTCCGAATGCAAATTGAAAAAAAAAAATGCATCCTCATTCGAATTACGAATTGAAAAATCGCAATCGGACTGAATAAAACTTCATTTCAAATTTCGAATTCTGTTTAAAAAACATTCGCTAATTATTGAACGCTGCGCGTCTATGTACTGTCCAGCCTATTTACGGTGGTCCGTAAAGTAATCTATGTATTGCACTTAAATTGTACACGATTATGTGCTTTAATCGTTTTGTGGAGAGCGTAAAATTGCGTGGATAATTTGGACAGATGTTACACATTACGTCGCTTACTGTACATATTTTCGCGTACATAATGTGTAAATGTGTGCGTGTTATATAAAGAAAAAGGGTGTTTTTGTCTATCTGCCAAATAAAAATGAGGGCGTAATGTCCGGTTGCACGGTCGTTTATCGTGTTCGTCTGACACTAAAGCGCAATAAGGATATTTTTTTGTTTTTTCTTTTTATTCATAATTTTCAGTTTATCATTGTTAGATAGCGATGGCCCAGTTTAAATAGCTTATTAATTTAGCAACCGAATCACGCACAACGTAAGATATAAAGGTTGATCCATAAATCTTTAACCTATTACGTAAATATAAAAAAATTACCATAAATCCGGAATTATTTTGGTAATTTCAATTAACAGGACAAACTTTTATAGCAGTAAAAAAGTGAGCATATTACTTCATAACTTGGTAACAACTTTCTATCTCGTAATTTATGTATCGTCACTATCTTGCAGGTGCAACAAGTACGAACATAATAAAGAATTTATTATTAATATAAATTTTGGTATATTTCTTTCCATGCACTTTGGTAATATCAGAATAAAATTGTAGGATATTCAACATATATTATATTATCTTATCTGAAGTAATAATATTGCTAAGTGATTTGCATATTAAGTAGTTAAAATATACTAGCTTCGAATAACTAAATCAATTTTTAATGCGTAAAGTTTGTTTTCGTAATCTATCTTGTTTAAATACCAATTTATCAGCATTACCTATATTTGGTTATAATTTGGAATAGTTTTTCATTGTCATAGTTTTCTTCATAGGAATAGCTTTCTAATAACAGTTGTGGAATGAAAGTTATATGTAAATTTTTGACTCACTTTTATTTAAATAGCAAAAATAAATGAAATATTAAGAAAATACGACTATCAATATTATTTTCTAAATAGAAATATTATCCAGTATGCAGGTCACTAAGTAAATTATACTAAGAAAGTTTATTACGAGCACCGATGAAGCTGTGGCTGACTACGATGTAACGATAAGCGAGAATGAAGGAAACTATTTTATAAAAATGTAATAGTAAATAAAAAGTACTTATAAGAACTTATCGAATGACCTACGTAAAAGTATGAGTATTATGTAGTTTATAAGAAAATAGAACATGAAATTTAGTACGTGTAGTAGTTTAGAGCGACATAGTGGAGTACATTTCAGATCTACTCAATTACAAGGAGAGTTCCAATGTTCCGAGATGTGACACTTTTCGATGATTAAAGGGCATCTCGGTTGTTTATAGCACGATCTTAAACTGTTAACGTTATAAACAACAATTCTGTTTTATTACTGGATTTAGAAAAATGGGATATTTTAATAGATTTTTTGAGTGATACTATCAAAAACTGAATCCGAAAATAAGTTGTAAAAAGTTATTACTATTGTTTTATTGACCATAATATATTATTTAATCACCTTTATTTTCAAGGTCTGCCTTGAGACAATATAAAAAATAGTACTCTTTTCCCAAAACGGAAGTTGCAATTTGGTGAGCAAATTACCTAGTGATGAATGATCACTTAAGAGTATGGACTTCCGCAACGTACCTTATATAAAACAAAGGAATTATTCAAGGTTCCCTACAGGCCCACTGCTTTAGGCTTGTTTACTGCTTTACGTTTAGGCTGCTTTACGTTTCTTGTTGTTACAAACACGTGGTAAAATATAATATTATTTTATTACTTTTATTTTAGGCCGCAGTAACATTATGGATTTAAAATATCTAAAATAGCTTAATCCTAAGCTTATGAGATAAATTTTCTCATTTCTTGACTATACAAAATTATTTAAATTTGCAATATTTGACGCAATGTTCAACAATTAATTGTAACTCTCACGTAACAGAATATCTAACAGAAACAAGAAAGTCTAAGGAAATGTAAAACATTTAAAATTCGTACTTACATAGTTTTCGCAACCGAGTGGCTGACATTCGAAATTTAAATGAAGTAGCTATCGCAATTAGTGCGAGTACACATGCACAAATTTTTGTACACGTCACGCACACAAGTGCACATATAAAAATGTAGTGATCAAAAATGTGTGAAAGAATGACACGCACACGCAGACATGTTGCCACAATTCAATATCGCTTGTCATTGGGGGTAGCGTCAGCAAATAATGGACAAATTAAAATTGTGAGTATCAAATATTTTTAACTATTGACAGTCATATTACACAATGCGTTCGCATTGGATAATTTCTATTTGAATAAGGAATTCTTACGAATAATAAAAATAAACTTTACATAATAAATTTTTTTAATTTCTTTTTATTATCATGAAAATATAATATCTGTGCGTATAAATTGAAAATAAAATTCGATGTCAGAATCTAATTTTAGAGCTTTAGATAATGAATACCACTGCGATAGTGATTTTGTGACGATGAACATTTGAAAACACTACGTGCAAGGCTTAAATAATTGGTGTTAAAATATCCCTCTTCACAAAAATTTTAAACGTCATTTAATACAATAATGAATAATGCAATTTTTTTGCTATCTGTACAATAATAATACAACCTGTAACACACTATTGCACTACACTCACACAGCATCGAGATGTGCGTTACGGCGGCACGGCCATGTGTTGTATTTGGGTCAGTTGCAGAAATAAACGCATCGCCGCCCGCCGTTTGTAAAATACTGTGGGGAACAAAGTTAGAATGTGCAAATTGGACTAAATCACCATCTCAACATGAAAACAATACGTCTTGTAATTATACTATAAATAAACGAGATTTATTATCCGATGCCTCACTACGTTATATTACTACTACAAATATAGTTATAAATATGTAATAGATGCGCTTCTGCTTTACGAATATTTCAGGTTAAATTTTATTATTAAAAAATACAAATACAATTTAAAGCATCACACTTGCACTGGCTATTTTAATGAATAGCATATAATATACAAATTATATATTAATGCAAAATTACGTTTATTCTTTATTCCAAAATAGGCACGTGTAATTGTTTTCCTTGACTCATTATCATCTGTTTGACCTCTGCAGCTTTAATCACTAAGATCACCACTTAAAATGTCAGACAGTCAGTAACTCACAATCATATTTGCATTACTGTGTCGCTTCCAGTCTTTAAAATTCATTTTTTCGCAACATCAGCTTTATTCATCTTATGTTAGCAAGTTTAGATTTCCATTTGTTATTTGAAAATTGAATCACATATCTAAAAACAGTGATTGTTTTGTTTGTACACTAAACATATAACGGCTGGCTTCTGCCTCCTAATGGAATGAATTCCTAATTTACTAATACATTTCAAAAATGAACCAAATATTAATAACTAAACAAAATAAGCTATTAAATTTTATAATGTAGTTACTATTTATTATGTACTAATCATAATTCTACGCAGCCAAATTTTTTTATATAAATAAATTAATACTGTAAAAAGAAGCATATTATATTTATATTAAAAGCAAATTGTGTTAATTCTAGTTTAATAAAAACTTATTCAAGAATCTATTTTATAACAGCATAAAATTACCCATTTTTTTGTAGTCTTGCTTGGCCCTCATATAATAAATATATTTATTCCTTTCTTATTTCAATAATATTTAATAACGTTTGATTTCCACAAGTACGTAAATATCTATTTTACTTTAGTCATAATTAACTCTTTTGTGACCTCCATAATATTAAAACTGAATTCTTATTCGAGCATTATGTTACTCAGTGGCGAATGAAAGACAAAGGTCGGAATGAACAGGTTTCTCGTTGGAAATCGATTTTATGCAATGAATATCGATTCATTACTTGCGGTTATTGGTGAAATTCTCGTGTAAATGGCATCATTAAGTACCGGTGTTGTTGGATTTTTACTACACGCTCGATGACCTTTATCTACTTATTGCGTTAAAATGATACTTTTTTATAATATTAGCTCAGCTTTTTTCTCTTTTTAAAGGAAATAACATTCAAAATTATTTTTACTATGATTGTGATTCTGTTTTCGTTAAATTATTGAAAGGATCTTTTACTTCACTGCAGCCAAGTAATTGTTTAAACGATTGCCACTTGGTGGTTTCAATTCATATTTTTACGATTCTCTTTGTTCAACGTTTTAGAATTAAGAAGACGGGTACTTGTCATACTTTGATATGAAAAATTTTGTTGAATACAATCATCATAAATCTTCACTTACTCGCACAATTATTACATGTTAACGAGATTTAATTTTTACTATAATGTTTAAAAATAATCGTATAAGAATTCAACAAAAAGCAGACAGGAAACTTTTTGCTGAAAATAGAAAAATGAATAGAAAATAATATAAAAATATATAGAACCGGTCCTGCCGACTAAACGCGCTCGATCGTCGATTTTTAATGCGTGCTAGTGAACGCTGCATTTTGGCAATAGGACGGAGACATCTAGCGGGAATGTAGATAATTATGACTTGATTTTTTAATTTTTCATAGCGACGTGACCCCCACTCTTTTGAGACTCGAGTTACTTCTAAATAATAATCTCACTTATTTAAATAATTTAAGTAGCATCAATTCAATAAGGATTGATTATTAATAAAAAAATATTATTGTTTTTGCTATTATACAATTTATTACATTAACCATTACACTCAATATAATAATAATCTCAGTGTGGAATTAGTTGTAAATTGGATCAGTGATATTATAAATTCAAAATCGTTTAATCATTTAGGTATTCTGCAAATACACATATATTATGCCCGTCATTATTTGCTTCTACTGCCGAGAAAGGAATTTGAGAGAAAAATCTCTATGAAAATGTCTAAGCAATGCTCTAACGTTATCTCGTAAGTTAAAAAAGACGTAATAAATTAAATAAAAAAAATATATATTTCATCCGTACACCACTTTTCTAGTGTAACCCGCATTTATTAAATATTCGGTAACAGTAAATCATTAAAAGAGACATCTATACTAATAAATAAATTGGAGTGTCTGTTTGTAATATTAAAATAACTGTTTTTACTATGTATATACGGTACATATACCAAAATAACATTTTTTACAATTTTTGTCTGTCTGTCTGTCTGTTTGTCTGTCTGTCTGTTCTGGCTAATCTCTGAAACGGCTGGACCGATTTTGACGGGACTTTCACTGGCAGGTAACTGATGTAATAAGGAGTAACTTAGGCTACTTTTATTTCTACTAAATAACTTTTTTTTCAATTCCACGTGGACGAAGTCTCGGGCACGGCTAGTCGTAAATAATTAAGATTATTAAGCTAGATTTGTGTATAATTAAAAGGTAGTTTTGTTATGGATTTTTGTTATAATTGTAACCAAAATATCTCTGTATAAAATCACGATTACGATTTAGACTGAGTAAGCAAACAGACTAAATATCAGATGTTCGAAGATCGTTTAGCTCAAGAACGGCGGTACGGTAGCGACCAATAAAGGTTCAGCAGCCGAATTTGATAACAGCTAGAGTTAACTTCACTGTCCAAATAAAAACATTTAAAACACACCCAGGAATAACACTAAAATCGAGATTGTTCTCGCGGTTAACAAACAACTTTTTATGTACGAACTAACCTAAATACAAACATGATGAGTCGCAATATGCAATTGGTTCAGTGCAGACGCATCCACTAATGTTTACCATCGAGATCGTCCGGTCGACGGTCGGGTGAATTCGAAGCCGTCGTGACCCGTCAGATGCAACGCTGACGTGTGCAGTCAAACAATGAACCGAAGAGTGGCCCAAATTCGGTTTACATCTGTAACTGGGTCGGAGCTAGGGTTGTCGCCGACGACGAGTTGGATACTGGTTTTTGTTAGCAGCAAACGATGAGGAGTCTTAATACGACGGTTTGGTAGACATCTTAGCGACGATTATCAAAGAAAAGTGCAGTTTGAAGGTAAGCTTGCTGCTGCTAAAGACGGAATTATCAATAACAAGGGCGCCTGGAAGTAACAGGGTCGAAACCGGTTCCGCGCAGATTTAAACTTTTGTAATTACCATGTGTTGTTTAAAAGATGCGCTGAGGAGTTTCTTTCGCTGTTTCTTCTCCTCAATGTTAAAGCACCTTTTCGAAACGGGAGGAGAAGCAAAAAAATACGTGCAAAAGTGTATTTACAGAATACGTATATGATTAAATGATTTTGAATTTGAATTTCAGAGCGCCGTTAGCCCCAATATCGAATAATAATGATCAACATGATCTTAATGATGCACAACACATTCCGAAAAAAAATTGCTGAGAGACGAAATTGGCAAGATTACAAGAATTATAATGATAAATTACAGTAATAAATCTATATATTATAACCTCTAGAGGTCTTAATAAATAGTAATATTTTACGTTAAATAAAACAAAAAATCTATTATTTACATTTTATAATAATTTTTATTCATGTTTCATAGGACTCCTATGTCTTTGTTATTCAAAGAAAATGTAAATCAAACCTGTCCCAGTTTTAAGGACACCGTCGTGACAGCCCTGCGTCCTGATTGAATTGACTTGAGATTTAGGCCGAAACGAATAGGGGTCGAGTAATGGCTGCCAACACATGAACACATGCAACTCGCGCGGAGGGTGTCTGGCCGGCCGCGGCTCGCATTATTACACAAATTTGTTACAAATTTGCGATACATTTGCTGGCACAAACTACAAAAAAACGAGTTAACCTCTTCTATTGAACACATTTGAATTAAAAAAAAAACATTTTTAACATATATATTCTAACTACCATTTGAAAAACTGTTTTAATACGGCAAAACAGCTCTATCGCACTTCTTGTAGAGAACAATTAGGGACATTAATTAAATAAATTATATGTTACGTGCAAAATTGGCTGCGGCCTGGATCAATTCCAGGCGTCTTTGTCATTAAAATTTCATCTCAACATAGGAATATTTATACAAGATGCGGTAACACGCGTCGTTGGAACATTTCTACAGGCAAATCACGTACCATCTTTGATACCTTATTTTACAAAGGTACATCGAACCACACAAAATAAAATTTTACCATACATCTCGGCTCCATGGAACATCCTGGCCTTGGTTAGGTAACCTTAATGAGACCTAATTATTGTGAAAATAAACTTTCAAATCTACACAACGCTATGTTTCAAAGTATTAGCGGTCTATAGCACGCACAATAGACCACGCCGAGCCTCTCCTTGCAACCGGGGAAGGCTTCAGCGTTCTGCTCCCCGCTGCGTCGTTGCATAGTACTGGAGGATCGTCGACAACCGTTCTTATGGCATCTACAGCTTTAACCATGTAAGCTCTGAAGTAATCACGCCACTAGCAGCCATCAGTCCAACTCACAACCATGTCAAATGTGCTTTAACTGAACTTACTCTTATTAGTGACTCAAGCTGTCGAGGTCACATTTAGGCTTCGTACATACTTTTATTTTTAAAATCGACTTCCTAAAATATTGAATTAGTTCGGCTACTGCTCTATAAATACGAGTACTACGTAGTTAAAACCGAAGTTCTAAACAAATAATAAATTCTTACATCAACTATCCGACTGAGTTTCACAAAAAGCAAGATCTCCGGGCTAAAATTATAAAAGTTTTCTCATTATAATTGTCCCGGAGTGTAGTAAGCTATCATAACTTTAAATAACGAAGGTTGGCCTGTCTTCACAACTATAGATGAGGATAAATGTTAATTTTCACGAACTTACAATTAGAGAAATGATCCTTATTATATTGAGAATATTTCACGTTACCCGGGAAAATATGTGTCCCCGCGGAGTAAGACGAGTCAGTGTGGACGCTTTGTTAAGAGGTCAATGGTACCTGTTTCGTGCCATCCAATTCTCTGGTATATTGTCAAAAGTAAAGATAGTCGACACGCCTCAGCCCAACGTAAAGACTTACGGTCTTGACCGCTCTCGTTCTAAGATGAGACCTGCACCCGACAGGGAGGCTTTTAAGAATCATGAAGACGATAGTGCAATAAAGAATTATGTTGCTATTTTTAGATAAAAAATGTTAAAAATGTTAAAAAAAGAAATACGCCATTGATCCTTCACAAATAAGTACTATGTAAGATTAGGCCAAAGTTCTACCCGTATAGTGTAATACACTTAATACGTGCATGTTCAAAATGAAGCACTTAATAAAACTCGGTGTATATAAAATAAAAATCCTTAAACAAGTTTGATATTTTATAGCCAATCAGCTTCTTGACATTATCGACCAATGAACGATACAGAAATATCCGGGGTCCTACCGTGCAAGATGGTAATGATGCAGGTTGACATGTCACTTTTACTCGTGACTCAAATGTACAGGTGAATTCTACTGCTTTTTGCTTTTTCACTTGCTTTTTTTAAATTAACAGCTGATATATGATGACACCACGATGCATGGACAGCCGTATTACCTAAGGAATCACCAATACGTTGCCGGCTATAAAACGAGTGGAGAAGCTGTACGTTGATCGCCTGTTTGATTCTGCAACCAAAACACCTTAAAAATAGTTTACGGTTGATACTGGGACCGTAGTAGCCAGGCAGGTGAAGAATCCCACCATGAATAACTACAGTCAGAATAAACTGATTGGTATATATCAGCAGTCAGGCCAGCGACCTCCAAAGGGCCTGGCGTTATTGTGTTGTTCGATCGTCAGCAGGATGCGCCACGAGCAGGGGCATTGGCTAGGACTCAAGGGGGAATGGAAAACTTTTTCATAAGTTTTTGTACCAATGTACGCAGCACATCGAATATTAGGCTACAGCCTTTGGACATTTATTACCAACCATGAAGTTCCCGTTTGAAGTCTGTCATTTTGCTTCTCCTGAGGACCGGAGGTATTTCAACTTCCCACTTCTATCTATCCAAAGATTATAGTGTAACGCATTAAGCAACCTGCTTACCACAAAATCTACAGCTTTGATAGTAGAAGCTCCCCAGACGATACGAAGAAGGGTCATAATGTCGTCGCTTCGACAATTAGCAAGACACGGGAAAATACCTTCGTAGAGACAGAGAAGAAAATTCTTTTTTGATCGCGAAGGAATAATTTGACAGATCCCCGGCAACATTGGAAGACCGAAGTGCGATTTCTAGCCACTAAAACCTGCTCGATATACCTCTGACAAACACACCTAAACTCAGTGCAGTGTAGTATTTACTTGAATTTAGCGAGAGAACACAGGTTACAACCCAGAACTTTCCAAACTCCGAGTGGTTAATTTATACTTTTTTCTTCTCCATTGCATCACACAACATACATGCAACGTGACCTCGATACACACATGCTCGCACGCACACAACGACACTTGTAGTTTCGTGTGCGTGAATCGTCACGTCGGCGTATTCACGAATACATTTACGTTCGTATACAGGCTGTTCCAAATGAGGCAAATTATGGGGTGATTATTTTGAACATTTTTTTAGATCAATATAATTATTTATAACACAAAATTCAGTGTTGGCTCGATTTATGAACGTTTTCGTTTATTTTTGTTTATGTTACAAAATAAAGGAACTAGATAACGTCATTTAAAAATATATAATTTAAATAATGTTACTTTACTGTCTTATGATATACCCGTAAAAGTTATTTAACATGTTTCATACATTTAACATGTCGGCCTCCTGCTTGAAGAACTAAAGTTCGAATTCTAAAAGTACCTCTGTTAATAATGTTAAATTAATTTTTCTCTTGTTCGATGACTTAACATAACATCCATATCTAAGTATATACCGTACTATTTTCAAGTGCTTGCAAAGTTAGACATAGGTAGCCAACGTAATGGACCGTGGACGTCAACCACATTCATTTGGAAAGGATCAAGATCATGCAAGCAATTAATGAAATGCTAAATTTTAAAAACAAAAAGAAAAATCCACCTCGCATTTAACAGCAACCTGTATACCGCACGGTACCAATACAAATAAACACAAAATTTCCTCTCTCATCTGATCGGCTCATAATAAAATGTGGCTTTTTTATCACTATATACATTTTTCTATGTATTTTAATCTCTATATACGAGTAAATGGCGGCTCTCATTTCGTTCCGTAATAACATTGGTGGGTGCAATTTTTGTTTGTTCATTGTAAATGAGTGTACGTTAAGTAATCAATATTGTCTGTTGGTTACATTGCAATCGATCAAGAGGTTATATCATCACGACCTATACAGTCCCACTGTTGGGCTCGGGTCTCCACTCGCAGTGAGAGTGGTGCAACCCGCCACGCCACGCTGACCAAGTATGCGTTGACAGACTTTACATACCTTTAGGGACATTATGGACGATTTCAGGTATGCATGTTTCCTCACCTTGGTTGAAAAAATAGAGGTGCATGCAGAATTCGAACTTGCGTCTCTCGTGCGAGAGACCTACGTTCAAGCCACTGCGCTATCACTGCTATAGGATATATAATGGTAAAATAATGAAACACGTTTACTAGATCTAGTAATAGTTTGCCTTTTACCTTAGGTAATATACTTCTTTAACGGATTATGAAACTATTTCATGAGTTTTATGGCGCGCTCGCACAGGGTCATATCAAATTGAACATACAACATTTTAGGTTACACAATACGTTGAAACTGTTAGATGCGAAGGTCCTGCAGCTGCCGGCTGCCGTGCACGTCACACACTTACATTACGACACTTATTTATAACCAAAATAGCGAATACTAATCGTCATAAGTGTAATTAGAAAAATTATGGAATTTTCAAACAAACTTACTTCCCGTATTTAAATCTCTTACGGATTTTCAAGATTCAGATTCCTTCCTTCTTAAAGGATATCCATGTTCCGAGCTACGTGATTTCGTGTGTCAAATTTTTAAGAATCAATCTGAAGTTTTTTGACTGTCCTGGATGAGTCATTCAATAAATACTTGCAAAATTTTAAATATAATATTAGAACCACTCTTGTTCCAAAGAGGATGTGATATAATGATTATCTTATTTTAATTATTCCCGATCGCTACAAGGGACCAGCATATGTATAGGTCATCCTCAATCAATCAATCTTGTCCGTCAATGACGCATATGTATAGGCATAATAGTTATTATTAAAAAATATTTAAATTTACTTTTATAGCACCACTGTTGTTACTCGGTTATTGTACCCTTTGTTTTAGGTCAGTTAGCGTTCACATTGCTAAAAAAATCCAGATCGCTGTACGAAGTAATAGAAATCTTGTACCGTGTTAATCGTAGTTACCGAGACAAATGAAAGAGCAGCAACGCAGGGGCGTGGGGCTAGCGAATACAACACTCAATCATGGCGTACAGGTTTTTTGTTCGACCATTTTAAACGCAGCCGTCCATTATATATTTACGTGCATTTGCGGTGGCACTTTGTTCCGTACGTAAATTTGTTCTATCCTGAACCGTGCTGAAAAGCTAATTTGCATCTCTGATGGGTTCACTGACTCCAACCTTTTATTTTTACCCGCCCCTGATTGATTAAAATACTTAATTGAAACGCTAAATCCATTTCGGGCCAACGGTGCCTTTTGTAATATCACGGAAGAGGTGATAGCGGCCGCGTAATGTTTGCTGACAATGTTGTGGCAATGTACAATTCGTTTTATTGTTTATGATTTAATATTTATATAGTCACGGATATTGTTAAATATATGTATATACTTCCGTGTCGATAATGAAGTAGGTATCATTTTATTTTAGAGAGGAGTACGATTTTAAACTTATATAATCGCATACGTGATTACTGGCTCCACAATTACCGTGATTACCAGTTATAATCAAAATAAAAAAACTCGAGTTGGGGTCGTTAATGTTGGATTAAACTTTGAAGTTAACTAGTACATTACGTTTTTTGTATTTTATATCGATATCCCAACCGAACTAAGATGACGAAAAATAGAAATGTATGGAAGGAAAGGACGCACTGTGCCGACCCCAAGTGATTGGGACGAGGGCCGGGAGATGATGATCCCGACCGAACTGCACATATTACATCGAAGCTAAAGCCATACTGCCAATGGATGTAAAATAATTAAAAAAACTACGAATACCCATCACATTTAAAAATTATTAAATTTAATAGATTAAAATTAAATGACACCTGCGTAATTAACAAAGAAACAAACTGGCTTGCCGTTCGTTTGCTGTGACACCGATAATCTTTTGAAATCAATCTTCTATCTGAGGTCAATCTAAGATGTTTCGCTGCCCAGTACTGAGGTAGAAAGCCGAACAACCTCCTATAGTAGCGACTACGTCAAGCAGAGTGCACCGCTAGCAACCTTCCTTGTTGTCTTGGAAACAAGAATTGACCTCCTTATACATTAAAACAAACCTCGGTTTTAATTCAAGAGAATAAGTCACATACCTATTTATTAAACTACAAGTACAAAGTTATCTCTTGCAGTTGTTCCTGCCGTTTTTCACGCGGCGTAGCTGCACTCCCCTGAAATTTCATCTCGATAAGAAAGACAGTTTTAACGCAATACACTCATACAGAAAATAATGATTAATTTACGTTTTTAACGGAAACCCAAAATTTCACATTAATTCGCAACTAACGAAATATTGCATTTCATTATAATACATTGAATTTATACCAGTCCAGCAGAATAACAGAATAAAGGAAAAAAGTGCATTGAAGCTTAGTTCTAACATGCCACACGCCGTTATGAAAAATGATTATTATAACAGTATGAAAATAACAGTGTTATTAACATAATATATTATAATGAAATCCGTGTTCGTCTGAAGAATAAGATGATGTATTACGTGGGAAGGCAAGCAAGTTGACATGGATTAAGTGCTGTAACCAACCGATAGGTGGCCTTTGTGTTTCGTGCGAAACTAAGTGCCGCGGCCTTCGACTGGAATTACGAGATGTTCCATTCAATCCTCAGTGAACAGTACACCTGTAATCGACATCAATTTAAGTTATTTTCCTGTTTAAGATTAATTGACAATCTTTCGGAATTTAAAGGGTTCGTGAAGTAGCTGTTATCGTTAGATATTAATCTCTAACCTTTTAAATAGAAACCGGGATGGATTATTCGCGACAATTTCCGAAGCTACTATTGGTCCATATCCAGCTCTCGAAAGACTGTTTTTCACTTAGGCCTACCAGTTCATCATCAGAGACAATAAATTATGATACTTAATAATAATGATACTTAAAACCCTAGATAGGAAATTTTTCCCTTGAAGAGATCCAATAAGCCCTCGTTATTAAAAATGTAATTTTTCCAGGTGTGTGAAATCTGAAAATTATATTAATCGACATTTTAAATTTCAATAATTGTTACTAACATTTATTTTTATTTTCTCATTTATTTTCTCCTTGACTTACCTGTTTTATTCAAACACTCTTTTATTCGCCTACTTCGTATTGTGTTGTCAACCGAAGATACCCTATTATCAATATTTACCTCTCGCGATGTTTCTTCAAAGGAAAATGCGTGAGGGAATATTGCATCGGAAGCCAAATATTATCCACGGACCAAAAGCATAACATATTATTTTATAAATTAAAGGTTTATGCAGTTAAATGTAGTGAATTTTAAATAATTTTTTTGATTTTTAACTTCATTTATTACAGTTAATTTCATTTAAATAATCGATGACAATTCTACGGTACGTGATTGGAATGTTATGAAACCTCTTCCGATGTATTTTTTTGTTTGCTTTGTGAACGGTCCTCATACCACAGTAAATATTTCGAATCACTGCATTTGAACCATGTGTAAACGCCCTAACAATAGTTATGATTATATATTTTCATAAGTAAAGTATGCTTTTGCAGGCGGATTGTTGCTTCTGACAGTTTATAACCGAAGCCGTTTTAATAATAGCATTGCTTAAACCAACTATTGTGATATCACCTCGAACAAAATTGTTGCGCCTTAAGTTGGGGTCCACTGGGCCTCAATTTTTATAGGAGCGCATAATACTCATGGTTATATCAAGTTGCGCACAATCTTCTCTTTTTACATAAAATTAGTTAATGCTTGACAACAATCCCACCTGAAGGTAAGTAGTGAAGAAGTCAAACTCACTAACTTATATAAACCTATTCACTCTTTTGAACACTCCCATATCATAAGAAGCTTGCGTACTTCTTCGGCGTAGCTTCTGTAATATTATAAAATAACCTCACAATGGTACAAAGGTTGTACTAAAAGATTTTTTGACTACAAAATACTATAAAGTATACACAGACCTCAATATAGTAACTTAGGTGCTTAACGACTGATCGTTTACTGGACTAAATGAATTTCATATAATCTAACTAGGACCATACAATTTAATTTTGGAACATTTAAGACGTGAGTCATGGCCGTAAAGTTAATATTACGTAACTCTACGGTCATGGCACAGGTGATGGCACGCCAAAACAATCCATCGAGCGATTCCCACGAGCACATGTCCAGAAATCCTTTAAAAAAATAAACCGGTGTCGGCGCGCGGGCAATTTGAAAATAGAACTCTCACTCTCATCGGCCATTCGCCTTTTTTCTTTTTTTATTTCACAGCCCGCACGATAGAAATAGTGACGTATTTTTTCCAACCTCCCGCTTTCACTAGTTCTCGCAAAAGCAAATAAAGATCGGAAAACGCGGTTGAATTTTTTCGCCCGACATTTTTCAGGGCTATTGATTTTTTTTGTTGTAATTTCATACGCGTTTTAGTGGCATGCCACTTTTATCGGAATCCGAATGTTTGGAACTGAATTTGCGGGTGTGTGATGCTCTGATTTTTTAACTGACTTTTTCTAACAATTGACACCAACTGGCCGCTTTGTTTGATGTATTTCGAGTGGCTGCAATTTATTTTGAAGCGTTCATTGAAGCTGTTTCATCTGTAATTATTTAAATATTTTTAATAACTAACAGTTGGTATTATCTCAATAACACCTGTATTAAAAGGCCACTGTTTATATTGCAAAATAATGACTCCTTCATATAATTGTTTCGTTATCAATTTATTGTAATTATGTAAGGTGTTTTAGGAACCGCAACTTAAAATAAAAACGTGTAACCTAATGTGACATAGTTTACAAATGATCTACAGTACTTGCAAAAATCAGGTTTTTTTTGTTGCTAAGCGGTGACAATCTTATTTTCACTCGTTAATCAGTTAATTGTTTATTAAACAGTAATTAATATTCAGAACGCGCCGGATATTGCCAGGACCATCTCATTGTACTTTTTAAGGCCCAAAGCGTATCTTGGTAAGGATTTATTTGGTAAATTTTCGGTTGAACTAACGTAGTTATCACACGAACATTCTGTCGCTTGCTGGAACCGGGCGGAGGAAGGGTGAAGGATTTATTTTAATATGACAACGTAGCGAGCCCCATTCATACTGCCCGTGTCTTTGATGAATCAGAATTCGAAGGTTTCATATCTGACCGGAGCAGATGTTGCTTCTAGTGTTGGTTGTTTGTGATGTCACTAATCGTAATGCGGTATTAGTATTAACGATTATATCATTGATTTATGCGAAAACGGATTATCTGCTGTCTACCTGATATATGAGACACCTTGGATTCTTTAAAACTAACGAACCTACGTTAGGCGATCCCGTAGAACAGTCAATAGGACGCTGACTACCAAGCGTGTGGCTCTAGGCTGATCCCTGGTCACGGCAGAGATTGTTGCAGATAAAGTGATGTTTTAGGTCTTCCTGATGTCTTAGTCGTGCACGCCACCCGCGACCCAGGGTATGCTAGTGCAGGGGTGCATGTGTGTGTGAACCTCCGTCCAGTTTAAAGCTGGACAAATAATCGTGATAAGCATGGAATCACAATGCATCGCTTGTAGTGACAAGGATAGGTGTATGCTGATGTCTTCAGTGTTTGACTGCTACGAAAATCAAGGCAATAGCGATAAGGCTTCACTAAGAAAATATTCGTGACTACCTACTTATTTACATTAGATAAAAAAATAAGTATTATTATTTAACTATTCATTTAAGTAACTGTCACGTAATATTTGAGTTTTCTTTGGCGATTGCTCCTATTATGTTTTTATTGCACGATAGTTCTCCATTTATTTTCAGTTTGCGTAATATAATAAATTTTGTGTAATGAAGCATTTTCTAAAATAATACAATTTATTATTCTATACCGGGTGCTGTAGGAAACCTGATGGTGTTTCACCACGTGTTCCGTGTATGTTACTTTCATTTTTGTGGTACTAACATTGCGATATATAATCAATATGTTAGAAGTGGTCGTGCTGCCCACGAATGCCCATGACTGAATTAAACTCGAGTTTTATTTTAAGTCGAGAACATTCTCCGAATATAAAGGATACCTCGCGTGTAAATCTAACAATCGCATACACTCTGAATGAGAAATGAAAATGGCGCGTGACCGCTGTCTCCCGCGTGTGTCTCATAAGCGTCACAGTTGCACGACATGCCCATTGAGTGTCTACTGAACGGTATCTACGGTAGAGTACAGCAAACATTACAAAGTTTAAAGCCCTTAGCTGATTAGTTTCTCGTGCGAAATCCGAAGCCATTTCCGTCCAAAAATCACATAGCTCAAACACGCGGGCCGAGAATCTGCTCCAACATTTAGGTTAAAATATAAGCATCTTGCATAAGAAAACGCCGGGGTGGCACGCCCCACCGTATCTCCGTTTTTAGTATTTTAGTAAGTTCGGGGAGAAATTACCCCCAAGGGGTGCTGGGGTGCAGGGGGTAGGGGGTAAGATGTTGATGTTTCTTAGTTTTATATTACTGGTGTACTTTATTGCTTATTTGTGTTAGTGTGTGCTCTTCTCTCCGTGTGAGTTAGTTTTACGGGTGCCGCTAAGCTCCTATGCAGATGTGTTTTATGAATACTGTTTCCTAGTGGCCCCATGCCACCCTTTTATAGATCTGTTTTAGCATCGCCATTACGTTTTAAAGGTTAGATGTTGGCGGGTGTGATTTTGCTGATCGTATTTCCGATGATTCGTCTCTCTGGTTGTTCTGGTGCTCGATGAGGGAGCGAGTCCACTAATTCTGTTGGATCGTCTATTGTCTTTGGGAAATAATAGATCTGCAGCGAGCGATTATCGCGGCCCTTCGGAGTTTCATTATCTACGTCATTGTAGTTCCTAGAAGTTATTAGTTCGTTCGTAATGAGATATGGTCGGCGATTCGAACGATGCAACCTTTGCAGATTGAACACTATTTTGATTGAAAGGAATATATGTAACTTAATCGTCATTAAATATTATAAAAAAGTAGTGGTTCAAACGTCAGTCTTCCGTATGGGGGACTCAAGTTCGAGTCTTATACCATTTTTATGACATATTTTCAAAGTTATCTGCGTATCAGAAATAAATGATCATTGCTTTGCTGAAGGAAAACACTGCGAAGAAACTTGCATTCCCAAAAGGCCGTATTGTTTTCAAAGGTCTGCAAAGTATGAAAATCAGCAATTGCCCAGTGTCATAGATACACCACAAACACACACACACACACCCTGTGAAAAGACACTTCAGCAAAAGGATATTAGGTTCTTTGACGAAAAAGGCTAAAAAAATTGAAATATTAGTAAAATATTCTGTCGGTCTACAACAAAATTATTATATTTAAAATTTAATTCTTTCTCATTCTTTTTCATCATTTTATTTTTCTTCTTCTTTATTTTTCATTTCTTTGCTCTAGTTCAGATTACTATAGTCTAACTTTTTGGAACTTATAGCTGTAATTTTATTAGAGAACAATTGAGAATATTACAAATATCATTGACATAAGTCAATGGCAAATAATCGACACTTAGAATAAACACGAAATATCTGCGGATCTTCACGAGCGTGGGGTTTTTCAAAATGTTCCTCTCGTTCCGAATCACATCGCGTTGCATTACTAATTCAGAGGGTGTTTATCAAATAAGTCACAAGGAGACATGACACGCTGTTTGGAACCTTTGCGTCGCATTTTGAATATTAGAGAAAACTTGCAATTTTGCGTATTGTTTGAATATTTTAACCATTAGATATTAGATATCTCGACAAAGTACGAATGTTTTCATGTTTATTGTAGCTTGAGTGAAAAAATCTGTTGGACATCAATAAAATATACACACTGTAAGTGTCAAATCATGGTAAAAGGGTCACAGGACGTTCCCCTGTCAACTCCGTGTGAATTAACAACCTAAAGCAAACAGCTGATTTCCATAGAATTCACAACACTAGGACCGGTCAGCATGGCGTAAGTGAAACAGATGCCTTGGTCCAGTAGTGGACATAACAAGCTTATGGATGGATAAGTGAGCATGTAACATGGGACTGGTAGCACACTCTACTTACCGAAATAAACTGGTGCTCGAAGCCATAACCCTTACGGCGGAATTAACACGTGATCACGCCTTAGATGAACGTTATCGACAAACGTTACGAACTCCCCCCGCGCCGTCACTACGATATATTATTTCGTTGTGCGAAAAGATAACAACATTAATTTAGTTTCCCCGAATTAAACAGAGATCATGTTTCCTAGGTTTTTAAGGAGAGATATGTCTATTATAGATACGAGTATACCCTAGCAGTATTACTTATTCTGTGATTAGATTAATCCATTACCTTTAATAACATTACTCCTAGTAACTGGGATGGTCTACAGCGTACTTCATCGAGCAGCCGCGATGTAGACGGTAAGAGATTGGTGGTCGACTCAAGTATGGGACATTTGTTTAAGGCTTTCTTTTTATTCTATATAATGATAATAAATGACCAATGCATGGATGTAGACACGAAGAACGGCTTATGAAATTTTGCCAATATAGTGTAACTACCGCCCCGCCATAAATTTCTTGACACTTGAGTTGACAATGACTGTTGGAACTGTCGGTAATCGGTAAATAAAACTAAATTAGACAATATTAACTTGTATAGTGTTATCACAACAGTATCACTGTTTGCATATTTATTGATTATCAACTAACATAATAAATACTAACGATGCGGAATGCAACCGAGTTGAATATGTACATAGTGATAAAAATACAACGATAAAGTGGAGCCTTAATTTTTCACACATACATTAGTTTTTAACAACATAATGAACATTATTTCGAAACTACGGAAGATATCAGCGTAGTAGCTATAATAATTATGTTCCGTGTATTATAAATTACAGATGGTAATCTGAAATTCCGCTCGAGCAGAATTTTGAATATTACAATTTAAAAACCTTTTTTTAAAACGAATGATTTCCTTATAAGTGAGGTTGATACAATTATAATTATATTGTATTTAGTAATGTTGTATTAAGAAATCCGATGAAAGAGAAATGGTTTCAAAGAATTTGAGTGGAAATGGTTTAGAATAGCATCTGTTTGTCTGTGACTAAAGTGCGACCATTTCCTCTCGTCTGTCTGCTAGTTTACAAAAGTTATACTCGGAATATAATACAAAATATAACATTTAAACGTAGTTAAACTTTTACCAACTTACTGTTAAAAGACTCTCAGATTACTTCATTTTCGAACAATCGTATTCGAAGAAATGTTGTCGAGTGAAATCTATACTTGAATATAATATAATACTGAGAGAGTGCGAATTTTGTGAGTTTGTATATGTATATGCGAAAAGTAATTTCTGGAACTACGCACCTATTTCAATTTGTTTTTACCATTGGAAAGGTACATTATTCCCGATGGTCATAAGCTATAGCTTATGATGCTATATATGGCATAAAACTAATTCTCCATCTATCTATATGAAAGCGGTGATCTCAAAAAGTACGCCACGGGTTTTCATGCGGTGTCTACCAATGTCTGGACTGCACGCTAGACAGGATTTGGCATATGATGTTAGGAAAACGCCTGATAAGACTGAGGGTTCGATTACTACTTGAAATGTAAAAATTAATTTTAGTACGGTTACTAGTGATTATTAAAAGCAAAAATTTCTTCACGTAGCATAGTGTTGTGTGAAACGCTAGCCTGCGGCTCCACCGCCTCAGGACACTCTGTTAACATTGGCCTTTGCACACACATAGTCACTCCAGCGTAGTATTTTTTGTATCGTGTGACCAGTAATGCACTGTTAAATGGACTACGTGAGGTTCGTACTTGAACTTCATGTGGTTTATCAGGAATCATCACGAACCATCTCACCGATGCTATCGATCAATGGAAGGAGTAATGTGAGCAACTTGACAATGACCAAATAATATAACATTACATGTTCAAGAACGCTAGTGTAAATTCTGACATATATATTATCATGATGATTTTGTTCATAGAATGATTATAGTTTATTTCTTTACTCCTTCAACTTTATAGAATTAGACTTACCTGTGATGGAGAATTTGAATTGCCACCGTAGTTCACAGTAGTTCAACGATACTTCGTGGTCAGATAGATTTTGTTTCAAGGTGATGATTTTTCTCGAAATTTCTTATGTAGCAAGAACTTCATTTGGAGATAATAAGAAACTGTTTTTATGATGTTGGCTGTACTATAAAATTATTTTTGATAGTAGTTTTCTTAATTTTCTTTTAATTTTTAGGATCCTTTTAGTATCTATTAGTAAATTCTCTATATTATATTAAAAATCTTAATACACACTCAAACGAACAAAAAAAATACCTCGATTTGTACTATCGTGGATAGCTGTATAGATAGATATTATTTTTTTTTTTTAATTTAAGTTACCAATAATTTGAACGACCCCTTAGCCCTGTTGGTAGTGACCCTGCCTGCAGAGCGAAGGGTCCGGGGTTTGATTCTCGGCCGGAGCAGACATTTACGTGACAGGTAAATGTCTTTTCTCAGATCATGGGTGTTTGTAATGTCATATTTGTGTGTGTCCATGCCGCCCGCAACACAGAGAATCCTGGCGTGGGAGGGGGGGTGAGAGTGTAAACGTTTATTTATTTCGAAATTTATTTAAATTGTAAGGATCCTAAGTTTTCTGAAATCTTATTTGCAAGAATATATAAAATCCAATTAAAACGTTATTCCTGCAAAGTGTAATAAAATAGCGGACGCCACGGCAGCATTAGCCAAGATGGCCATAAATTGCGATCATACTGCAGAGCTTCCCCTTACACAGATACACTATTGCATCGCGAAAAATAACTATTATTTACGATTCGGCTACAGACGCGTAATATAATAACTGCACACAGTGTACACACAGGTAATGAATAGTTAGATATTTGTTTTTTTTTTCTAACAACCGACAAATAAGTAGACGGGGCATGTGATCACATCTGCATCACCGACGCGTCGTCACCCAGTACGGATGGAGTGATCGCGTTCGTTAATGGCTCTTCAAAACTGAGACCTGATAAAATATTAGTACAGTACTTCTGAAACGGTGTCGCCCAACGCTGTTTTTCCTGTTACGAAATAATTTATATTTTACAGATTTCTTTTCGATGTATCGTATTTCAGATTAGTTTTATTTTCCATTAGTTCCAGAAGTCGTTGAGACGATGGGAATTGAATGGCAATAATTATATGCATTATATAAAAAATTACCACCGCTACGTTAGAAGTTAAGTAATATGTCCCAAAAATTTTCACATCCCCCGGCGCTCCATATACGTAACGAAACGCGGAGAAACATCAAAAACTCTAATCAAAACATTACGACACCCCCCACCCTAAAACTTTACCCCCGTCAATATTCTTAGTAGAATATAATCAATTCTTAGAGAGAAAGAAACAGTCTCCGTGTATTGATAAATGAGCGCTCCCTTCATATTTCCGCGTTGCCTCCTCCAGTGGGGGTTTTAAAGCCCCCCTCGGGTGGGGGCGTCTTAGGAACGTGCAAGATAGTAAGCAGTAGGGCTGGGGCTAATGAACTTTCGAGTTTTTAGGGTGCTTCTTATAAGACGTCGAGTGTAGTTGCGACAGCAAGGGATAAACGCGCCCCGTCTTCCGAATTTTAATGGAGGATACTTAGTTTTAACCCTCGCTGATAAGAAAGGCTCAGGAGTTGCGAAGTATTGAAGATAAAATAATTCTGGCGAGGTCCTGTACTGAATATGTATTCAAATGTTGAGGATACACAGGAACGAGGACCCATTCTAGTTAAGTTTCGGATAAAGTTATAAAAATTCATGATTAATTAATATAAATTAATGTCGCTAATATTTCTAGTATACTGAAAATAATAATTAAAATTAGCAAATTCGTCGTCCCTATTATTTGAGCGAAACAAAGCGCGTGTACATTATGGCTGAGGAGTTGCTTTCGCGATATCTTTTCCCCAACGGTGAAACTTTTCGAATCGATAATAGAAATAAATATGATAGGAGGTAGCTAAATTATTTTGAAATCAAATCGAAGAGATCACCGGACGCCTAATATTGTTAGCAATTAATGAGAATATTTAATAGTAACGAATTCAAAAACAACTTTCCCCTCTGATCCCAATATCAGACATACGCCCTTATACCAATGATAATTTTCATTAACTAATTACAATATATCAAAAAAAAAAATTATGTCCACACAACTGTACTGTACCATACCATACTGTACGGTAAATCGTATGAACAAATCTTCAAAGAGTCATCATCAAAGAAAAACTACAAAGTTCTAAGAAACAAAAACACTTTAATTAATTAAAAACATCATTAGCTCGGAGCGCAGCCCTGCTACGAGGCCTACGCCCGTAGCACGTAGCCCGCTACGGCGTAGGCGCTAGTGCACCCCCCCGTTACACAACTTTTTACTAAGAACCACGCGAAATGAGTGGATAAAACATAGGTAGCTTCACTCGTTCTTTTCACATTATTTTGTTCCTTTATTTTATAGTGCACGTGCAAATTTTTTGGTGGAGCTCTCGTTCCGACGAACGGGATACGTAAACCGGAATACGCACGTGCGCAGCGTACGCCCTCGCAGTGTTTCCAGATGAAAAGGATCTTTAGTGAATGTAATTTTCGTGGTAGTAATCAAAAAGTTGGCTAGTTCTCGGCGGCTGCAGCCTTTCATAGGTGCATCATTTGACGCGTTATTAGGAATAAAAGTATGCGTTATTCAGATATTAAAATATGCGGTAAATTTCAGTATAATTTTATGTACCTATAACATAAAAAAAAATGTTAAACACATAATTTAACTAAAGGTAATTACGATAATGTAATTTAATTAAAAACGCCATTAATAATATTAGCTGGGTATTACATTATTATTATTTAATTGAGCGACATACGTGTCAACGCACAAAACTCTCCTGATGCCCCGGAACTTACTTTTTTAAAATTTTCATTGTTTGTAATTATTGAGTTCAGAATTGTATCGATTATCAATCATGTAAACAATAAAAGCCTTCGCATTAAAAAAGTGATAAATATTAATGCAATGGTTTTAGATTGTTTTCTTCGCCCACAAATTTACGGTAAACTCAACACAACTGGATCACAATTCTACCCTCTTTATTTTTATTAAATCCCGTAGTAAAAACTCCGCAGCTCAGCATGAAGAATTGAAAATGTGTTGAAAAAAGGTTTCATACAATATTTTCCTAAAACATCGCCACTCATACCGTAGTCGGAATCGAACCGCAACCCGGCGAGTGTCGCAGCGCCCCCGCGCCGGTCTTATTTTAAACAACTACGCTTATAATACATCCCGTTTCGCGACTAAATATCAGCGAATGTAGCGGCGTACTGCGGCCGACCGGTCGTGATACTCACTGGCGGTTACCATTTGTCGCTTACGAAAAACTAATTCTGAAAATATATGAAATTTATTATTTGTTACAAAAACGAGGAAACCGTGTATGATCAACCAAAGATTATAATGTTGAAGTTTACACCGAGTTATAAAATTAACCTTCTTAAACATTTACGTGTATTAACATAAAAATAATTTTCTCGCTGACTGACGAAATTGATCATCTCTAAAATTCATAAAATAGCGATATAAAAATTACGACTTGTTTAATGCCCCATATTAACATAATTGTAGTGACGGTGCCATGTAACAATACACACAATTCAGACAATTTTTTGATGTCAATGACCACATAATAGTAAATGATTTTTCAACAGCCTACCGCATTATTAACACTAGAGGCATGTTGGTATGTTGACGGTCAAGAAACGAGTGGAGAACCTCCTTATATTTTATACGGAAAGAAAAATATGCAATTTGTAATCACAATTTTCTGTGCGAACCACACAGCCGGGAAGACACGTTAAAGACGCAGACCGAAAAATAAAAACACCCAACCTGTCACAAAACATAAGTAGCAATCTGTTAATCGAACGAAAACGCTTATGTTGCTCTGCTGGACACGCTCGGTATTTAATATAACGGTGGAATCATAAAGAGAAACATTCTCGAGAAACCACCGCCGGCATTCCGCAGGTCAAGCCTGTCGGAGCGCGGTACTTCCGCGTGCCGTATTTACAAGTATTGTAAGTATAGAATTATATATTTTATAACACCCCCGACCACCCCGCGCAAACTAAGTCTTTGCGCATCTTTCTATCCCCACCTTTTTGCCTTCTTCTTTTAAAACCACCCGTCGTATGAACCCCTTTCCCCTTATTCGACTAATTTCGGGGTACGACTGGAGAATTATTTCTTCGGAGTGCCCGGCCGAAGAAATTTGCGCTTTAAACTCGACGGCGTAAAGTTTGAACGCGGTTAAGACACTCACACAGTGTCGGGAGTGTATCTTTTTACTTCGAAAACTAATTCGGAATTAGAAGACGGAAACAAGTGCTGCGGGCCGGCGAGGGGAACCCGGCCGTGTTTACGCCGCGCTCAAGGTAAACATTCGAGTGACAACCGGGGTAAAATTAGAACTGTTTCGTCAAAAATATGAAATTAAAATCTTCATACTAGCGAAAGAAGTTTTAGCATCTTTGTTTTAGAGTGAGACGGGCGAGGCTGCATTAGTCTCGCTCTGTCGTGGGGCGAGGGGGGACGGGTAGTTTGGAGCAAAAAGCCTCGGCTCCTTGATCAATGTGAGGCGCATTCAGAATTAATCATAACTGGGTATTTTCAATGTATTCGAGTCGGGCGGAGGGGGTATCGGATTCGTATTCTTAATGAAAATACGGCTCTTCCTGTTTACATTTCATAATAAATTGTTTCACTCCGGTATTTGCGAGGGAACTATGACACGAATAAAAATCCTGTCAGCTGCTGATCGTTCATCGTTTCGTTTCGTACTCGACTTGCCCTGCAAGTGGCCGGAAGGCATGGTCAGTAATCTCCAATTACTTACAGCGCGATGTCAAACCTATGACACCTACCTTTTAAGTCGAGCTCTGTTCATCCTCAGGTCGAAACTATGATTGCGTCCTCACGAATGACCTAGTTAACCGTCGAATAAAGCCTTGATTGTAAAAACGGTTCATGAAGGCTTGCCACGAGGATGGTAGGTGAGCGGGTTGGTAACATCGTGCGAGTACCATCAGATTGTGCATATTGCAGAGCTCACCGTCCTCCAGTAGGATGGACATAGGTAATCACCTAATGCATTGTTCAGCAGAGTGAAAGCACAGATGGCTAAATTCAAGGCTGAATAAGACCCCTTACACTGTATAATCTGGTAATACGTCACCACTGGAACCCATGGAATAAACTTGAGTTTCACTTGGGATCGGCTACTTTGCTACTTTAAGAATAGAAATAGAATAATATATGTGAGTGTCAATTACAATGGATGTGCACCAAAACGAAACGTTCCAATAGGCATACTTGAAAACAGCCTCAAGATACAACACGGGCTGAAAGAATAAAATGCCTTCACCGACATACCTAATCACCTAAGAACAGCGGGAATATTTTATATATATATATACTAATAATAAAACTCTAACTGATCGCTTACTGTACATGAACGATATATGAGAAAAAACATTATTACGCGCCTTTATTAACGCAATAGAACCCAAAACAATATTTTTTAGAATATTTGTCTGTTTGTACGTGCGTTTGTTCCTGTTGATCTCAGAAACGGATTAACCGATTTCGTTATGGTTTTCACTAATTAAAATTTAAAGTTGTTTCATTGTAATCCGTCCATAAATAAAAGAGTTATAAATTAATTTAAAATAATGTAAGGGATAGTTTTCGTGAAGCGAATCGAGGGTAGTTTGCTAGTTATTATATAAAACTAGAGTTAATGATGTATATATGTAATTTTGGTGGAAATTATTATCTTTTAAACTTCTATCACATGAAGATTTTTTCTAAAAAACTGCCGTAGACACCAGATTAAGTCTATCTAACCAGACGCTTGATCTCTGCATATTATAGTTTCTCATACAATAGAGAGATCTTTTGTAACGGATAGATTAAAATTATTATACGGACAATATATCTAATCAATAATTAAATTTACTAGTTGATCTGGAAGTTCTACAATAAACACAATAAGATGTTTATGAACAAGAAATGGTTTATGAACAAGAAATAGATTCCAGCCTTAACAGATACACGATTAAACTGTGTAGATATTATCTCAATCGATCAATTCGTACTAAGATAATCCGTTCATTTAAAAACACATTTGCCATTAAAGAAAAAATTTAATCATAATAAATGTATGATAGGTAAAAAAAACTATGATAATGACGTAGAGGTAAGATGTAAAACAGTGTTATTGGGTATAGGAATAAATTTCCTATTCTAGTTTAAATGTTAGCAGTTCCTTAAAACTAAAACTAAAACCTCTAAAATAAACGAGTGTCCCATCTAACTTCCTAATTGCCAGTAAGTATGTTTGTGGAATAATTTTTTTGGCAAACATCGTGAAGAATAGGAATGGCTTGGCTTCGTGAAGAATAGCTCGCCGTGACCTCACCACCGCTACACAGTGTATTGTCACTAGTATTAGGAACAAGTATTTTAAGTTATAGCTCTGCTTAAACATTAACTATGTCGAATTTTAAATGAAAATCCGTCTGTATTATTGAAGTCAATGAATAATATCTAAGTGAAATATGAAACTACTATTCACATGAGACATTTTAGCATAATTAAAATTAATTAAATATTTAAAAGTCTTTTCCTGTTTATCTAAGTTTTTTTAACCAGAATAAGTTAAAATCAGACTTATTAGATTATCTTAGTTTTTTTAGGGATAGCAGCAAGTATCTTGGGCTGTACCATATTTTACTGTATTCTTATTTAAAACAATTATTTTAGAAGTGTTGCATTTTTAAACCACGAGACATGACAAAATAATGATTTCGAATTAATTCACGGATCTTGTGGCCTTGTAATGTTGGCCTTTAATTGTTGGCCTTAATCATAACCCAGAGACTCATTATTATTGGAAACGCTCACAACCTGTATCGGAAATGGAATGCGTAGCATTAACACATCACGAACATAACATACAAAGGACAAACATTCTTACTATTCTTTTCTATTATACTATTCTACTATTACTGTTCTTTATTATTTTCAGTCTAACAGTTCATTTTGTATAAGTTCTTGATATATTTCACTAAACCAACAAATATCTCACTAAACAAACATTTTACAGTATTTCGCGACGCAAATTCGTCCACAAATCAACTCTAAAAACAGACAAGGAACGACTTCCAGCCAAATAGACGCGGAAATGAATACGTTTTCTGTATCTGGAGGCACGGGAAGCAATGTGGCAATTCGATATAGTTTCAGTGTTTTGCTTTTAACAGATTCACCGTTCATCGTCACCTCTAAATAACCCACTAATGGGTCTGATCGACACTCCTAAAGTCACATTCTACCAACCTGGTCTACCGTAGATCAGTAAACTTGAAACAGCCTTCTAAACGGAGAATTCTGGCGCGTCCTGATTTCCTCGCAATGTTTTCTCTTAACGATAATAATGATAATTCATTATGAAACGCTCACAGCTTGTACAAAACGAATGAAAAAATAAAAAGTAAGTTTTCCACTTTTTCTTGGCCGCCAACGCGTCAATGTTAACAATAGCTTCAGTGTTTACAATAAATTGGTCGATTACTTAGCCATTAACTTAAGAGGTCACAGCTCAGATATTTCACGACTCTACGGAACTTTTATCTCAATATCAATGTAGGTTTTGAGTTAATCACATTCGAATTATTTGAGCCAACAACGTTATGTAAAATCAGATAAACATCACGGACGCATTAGATAATCTAACCAGTCAAATGTCTTTTAACGATTAAGAACTTCTTATAATTGGACATAACCGCCAAGTTTATGTTCTGAGTCCCTGAAAACTAAATACTCTGAGGAAAAATTTGGTTTTAGATAAGTGTCATGAAGTATTCGAGATGGAATGTGCCACTATAAATATCTGCGAAAGCTAAAAAAAAGACTTTCATTTATAAAGTATGAGCATAAACACATTCCATCGCAATCGCACCTATTACAACTATTATATTTGACGAAGTCGTCAATTAGATTTGTGAGATAAATTTTCGATAGATTTGTAGAGACAAACATAGTGGGGACGCTAATTTCCACTCAGATCCGCGGAAATGAATATTGTCTCTATCTAAGGATGTGATTGATGATATCTTCTGAGCACAGCACATTCTTCGATTCGGTTAACTTAATAAAACAAAACATTTAACTGTGAGTAGAAAACTAGAAATGTTTTATATGAAATAAAATAATAAGTTGCAGTTTATGTTAGTATTTCGTTAATGATTTCAATTTTTTTATTCTACTTATTGTAAACAAAATTTATAAATATATATTTGGGTCTATGTTGTGAACAAAACATAACATAACAACATATCTTTTCTAAAATTACAAAATACGTACTGAATACCGAATGAAGCGTCATTTAAGTTCTTAGGTAGCCACTAAAGTATTGAATAGACATACAATAAGAGGATCTAAATATGTCAACATTTTCCATAAAGCTTAGAAAGTCTTCTCAAGTCTACCGATCTGCAGTAAGACAGGACGATGGAACATAACTTTAAGAGTTTAGACAGTCTCAAATTGCCTTTTCTACTTAAGACAAAAACTTAGCAAAATTTGGTGTACGGCGGTGAAATGTCCTCAATTTATACAAATTGTTTAACGTATTTACAGAAATACAAGGTTTTATATAAAAATATTACTTATTACTTTATTTTCATAACTTAATCATATAATAAAAGTTGAGTAAAAGTATCAAACGAATAATAAACGCAGCCTATAAACAAGACGAGTAAAGCAAATACAAAAAGCAAAGATTATCATTTATAAAGAAACAAAGATATTACATTCAACGACAACGAAGTGAGAACATCGAGATTGCATACGGCGGCTTTCCGAACGGTTAGCGCCTTACAAAAAGATCATAGCATTTACACAATATGCTGCATTTGCATTGCTATGAGGAAGCTTTAGGTGTTCGTTAAACATTTGCATTGCTTTTTATATTGACAAGGATATATTATACAGTAATTACAATAATTGAATAGATTGATTTAAATGTATAGCTAATTAACCAATTGTTTTACAATTTATATACATAATAAGTAAAATAATGTTATATGTTACCTATATTAATATTATATAGCAAGAGTACGAATTTTGTGAGCTATTTAAAAAAATATTAACATTGGAAAGACACATTTTTTCGGATGTATGTACACAGGCTATTTATCACGCATAATATAATTGAAGAACACAAACGAAGTCGCAGCAGGTCACAAGTGAAATATAACTAAATACTAATACTATTAAATTAATTTCCTGTTTGCTTTATTTATATTACTCAAAACTATTAGTGTTTTGTTGTTATAATGAGAATTGGTTAATTTTTTTTTCTAATCTTATTTTACACATCTCTACAAAAATTAGATTGCTATCTTAGTCTTATTATTGTACTAGTTTTCACCATCCCATCTAAATATTACTTAATGTTAACTGTATTAAAGTATAACGCAACACTATACGTGATTCAAGAAGTGTTTAGAGGATCATGCCAACTGATTAATAAGGGAGCAAAATGCTAAATTGCTTTGATCTTACGTAATTAAAACTTGAGTAGAACACAATACGATCGCTGCACGCTCTAAACAAAACCTAAGCCCTCTAAAAGCGTACAGAGCGAGCCATGGCGGCCGCCTGCCCGAAAAAATACAAAATAAAGGCACAAGGCACAAGTATACTCGTAATCTAACCCGCGGCGTCACATCGCAGCCTCCCAAAAACCCGTACCTACCTACTCGTATATTCATTTCCGTTTCGTTAATACCGCATACTTTTAACTGTCTAACTAGGTGGGAGGGGGCTCCCGACCCCCTGCCCCACGCCACTACTTACACGCGGTAGGCGCAACTTTTATAATACTACGTACTCGGGCGCTTTTTAACGAACCCCCCTCGAGGGGTCGCCACCTGCCACGCATACCGAAAAATACGCAAAACGGGAGGTTGGGGGCTCGCTGAACCCCCACCGGTTAGAAGTGGCCGTATTTTGCGTATTTTTAAATTATTCTCCACATGCGGGTGTTTGTGATGTTTAGTTCGAGTTTTTTCCTCTCGCCGTACTCGCATTATCCGCGGCCGCCGCGGATGAATGTTGTACACAATCCTTATGGAACTTCCGCACGCCGCATAGTTTTCACAAATATTTGAACGTTTTTACAAGCACTGTTAAAACCCCAGCATATGCGGCCTTTGTACATAAAACTCAAACCTATGTTTAATGACTTTAAAATTACAATAAAAAAAACTGGTAGTACACTATCTATGAATTTATTTATGTTTTTATTTACTAATTCAAATTCATTCATTCTTATGGTGGTAGGTGTCACTGATGAATTTGAACAAGTAATTTTTTATTACTGAAACCATCAAGAAACAAATTTTTCACCTATAAGTATAATGAAAAGCCTAAAGCTTACGTATAAGAATACTGAGAATGAAACGAAACGCCCGCCGACTACACATCCGCCGTGAGATTCTATTCGTTATGACTGAATAATCCAGTAATATCCTAAAATATTTAAAAAGCACCATGTATTTGAAATATTCTTTTGATACAGTATTCCTTGGAACCTGGAGCTGAAACTGTGCGTGTTGCCAGCCACGACATGATGTACAAGTGTAACGAACGACGCCAAGCCACTGAATTCAGAAAGCGCAAAACGTTCAGTATTAATAGTCATTTTCTTAATGCACTAGTAATTTTTTGAAACTTAACAACTGGCAAAAAAAAATTAAGTTATGTGTGGATTATAAATTAATTATCAATTATTTCGGTGAAGAAAAACCTCGAGAAGTAAGTAATCCGCAATTGCACTTGAGAATTCTCCATAGCATTTTCAAAGCGATGTGTAGTCTGTCCGCACTTTTCCAACGTAGTGGAACTTCACTTTTCATACCAATTTGAGGGGAAACCCGAGCTCAGTTACATGTATCTATACAAATAATAAAACAAAAACTATTAAATAGTATTTACATGGCATATTTAATAAACAATTGTTGCTACATGTCACCGAAAAATATTTTTTAGAAGTTTTTTTGATCGTCTGATTATATGTTACTTAATAATTCTAAAACTAACGGACCAATTTCAATGAAATTTGGCACAATCATAAGTTTTTATACCGGTCATAATAAAAATTAACTTTTATGGCGAAAGGGCCTCTTAGGGCACTGACACTACTGCGATAAAATGTCAAAACATTTTGAACTTTCGGTCTCTTTTTCTTAAGAATTGATCATCAGGTCATCACTATACTTAAAAGAAACTAACTTCGAGGTTATCCTTATACATTATAAAAATAATAAAGTCATGGCTGTACATACAAAAAAAATCATACACACGAACGTAGAATCTCCTTACATTGGTTAGCGCGAGCCTCAATTTTATAAATGCAATGCAATGGATTTTATGTTTCTTGGATACAATAAATATTAAACATAAGTTATTTTTAAAGAAAACTATATCCAAAGGGTTTTTTTGGTAATGCAGAAAAAATATTCGTGTTTTAAAGAAATAAAAACTATAGAGTTCAATTTAAATTAAACAGAATAAATAGTTTTTGAACAATACTTGACTTATAAAAACGTCTATATATATTTATAAAGACAACTTTGTATACGAATATAATAAGTTAGTTTGTGAGTTTGTGTCTATGCGGAGGCAACCTCCGGAAACACGGCACCTATTTGAAAATTCTTCTACTATTTGCAAGATACATTGTTCCGGAGAGACATAGGCTATGTGGTAAAAAAAAATCTCTCCGCCTGTTTGAATCCTCCAGTTTCCTCAGGCGTAGCGAGGGCGGGTTATTAGTACCAATAATAATAATAAAAACTGTAGCGGATCTGAATCTGTACATAGATTATTTTTGAAAATTTTAATATAATCATCGTCGTTATCGATATAGAGGAAAACAATTTTCTTTTGGAATACTTGTCTGTTCTGTCCATCTGTCCGTCTGACCGCTTATTACACTAAAACCACTGAACTGATTTGGATGTAGGCATAATAGTACCTTACAATGTGGGTACCTAGAAAATGTAGAATGATTTTTGAGAGAAATAGATTGTAATTCATAGAACTAGATAAATCCATATGTAAAACAATGCCGTTGCTATTTTTAACCATAAGGCGTAGGTTTTCTGAACCGATGGCGGGATACTAGTAGCTACATATAATTGTATTGTAATCCTATATACAAATTACCTAGTAATTAAAGGTCCTGTGAAAGTTATCTGGGTGGATTGATACGAGAGAATTTACTACTTAAATATTAAAACTGAATTTACTTCGCAGCTATGACGAAGTGTACCTAGTCAAAATATAGTCTTTTATAAATAAATATAACTTAAAAGTATGAATAACCGAGGTGAGGGCGAGGGGTAGTGTCATGTTCTGGTGACAGCCGCCCGCGCCCTGCTTCCTTAACAACCTTATTTTCATATTCTTAACAACTGTTTCCACAACCTTCTAGGATAACAGCTCAATATATTACATGACTTTATATCAATAATATCCTCATGTTGTAAAAATGAATGTCTGTATTTTTTTAGAGTTCGATATTTGTTTCACTTCATTGGCGTGGTGAAAAATTATAGTTTTTTAAATATAAGTTTTTTTTTATTCAATCAAATACGATTTTCATTCAATCAAATGAGTTTGTAAAATAAATAAAAACAACCGGATATTTATTATCATATCATATTGACACAACTCATATTCTCGAACTGAAATTTCAATACTCAAAACTATATTTAATTACATTAAAATTGCAATTTCCTTAAAAAAATCTATGAGTACACTATTTATGTATATTTATTGTATTGACACTACCCCATAATCTCGAACTGAAATTTGAACTGTATTTTTTTTTCATTCACATAGTCACTATTCTATTGCCTTTCTACTAATATTTTGAAGACTTGTATAAAGAAATTCTGCCTGAAGTCTTTTAATAACAATACCCAGCTGTCCGCTTGCTGGGCAGAAGTCACGTTTCAAAATAACCCCTGTCGTTATTTATTGTATAAAAAGTATAAAAAAACATATGACGACCCCATAGCCTAGTTGATAGTGACCCTACCAACCGAGCGAGATAAAAGTTTGTTCTCAGGTCGTGGGTGTTTGTAATGTTATAATCGTGTATGTCCATGCCACTTGCAACACTCCCTGGGCCCCTGTCCTCCGTGTCCCTGCATCTTGGTGAGGGGGTGTGAGTGTGTAAATGTTTATTTATTTATATATAATTAATATATATTCCCGGTTTCATGCGTCATGGATCCAATACCTACCTATCTAATAATTTTGGGTACTTACAGTATTCATGCTCAAATAATTAACAGTCAATATGTCGTCACCTCGCTAAAAAGTAACTGTACGTAATTTACAAAAACTAATTCCTAATTTACAAGACGATTTGGAGTTCCGTGGAAACCATGACGGCTCTGTTGCAATGTGACAGATGTTAAAATCAACAAACTTGCGTGAATCCGCTTTGAGACGGCCTGGAGGATACAATTGTGTGCTTGACACGGTTGGCTCTAAACGATTCGTGTTCCACATAGCGTACATACTTATCCTTGTTATTTGGCGTCTTGAAGCGACGCGTTAAAGCACAGCTTATTGGTACAAGATGTTATAGTACAGGATATTATATACGAATATATTTATGACAAGGACGCCTGGAACTAATAGTGTCGAAACCAGTTCTGTGAATGTTTAAACTTATTTTGTAATTACCATGTGTTGTTTAAAAGATAAGCTGAGGAGATTCTTTCGCCGTTTCTTCTTGTCAGTGTTAAAGCACCTTTCCGAAACGGTAGTTGAAGCAAAAAACATCTATATGTTTAAATGATTTTGAATTTGAACAACGTTTGAACTGTAATCAGCCAAACAGTAAAGAATCATTTTAATATTCACTCATCTTAAATTACACTAATGAAATACCTGCTCGAACACGAGATGTACACTAGTGTTAACAAAAGCATATCTTGAAGATATAATAAGATCACTTTTACATAAATGAAGATAAAACTTATAGATTTTAAGTATAAATCTTTACTTGATGACTTAAATAACTTTCAAAAACAAAAAATTTTGGTTAAGACTGGCATCAAAATATACATTAATGTAATCTAGATAATATTATTGAGCCACAAATGTAAGTGTAATTGCCAAAAATTTTTGATCTCTTGCGTAATAAGTATCGAACTAAGAAAAATAAGAGGACTCTAGCCCCCTAAGTTACATACAGTTTAAAATAGTACCTTTACTGAACGTCGTTGTTTTACAATTAACGGGATGTAATTGAAAATAATAGAAATTTGATTATGATTTACTTCATGTTTGCTATAAATATACGTTCCGTTTCGATATTCTAATGAAACAATGTATGAAAGCTTCTAATTTATCCGTGACCGAGTTATCTCTGACCCAATTTCTCCTGCACGAAAAACAGGAATATCCCCACAATGCGTAATAATTTCCTTCAATTTTAATGTTATAACTGTTGAAATTCTAATGGAATAGAATCTCATTATCATTTACATTACCATGAGAGTGCCCCAAGGATCAATATTAGAACCACTACTACTTTTATATGTATATCAATGATCTTCCTTATTTTACTAGGGACTTGTGTAAATCCGTATTGTTTGCTGATCAAACCTCCTTACTTTTTAAAATAGCTAGGAGAAAACAATGTTTAGACGATGTAACTAACACTGTATTTTAAGTGTTACATTGGTTCACATGTGATAATCTTGTGTTAAACGCTAAAAAATCTAAACGCATTATAACAATAAATTCCTTTTACTAAATACTAGACAAGTACCAACTCATATTGTTATAAATAAGGAAGTGCTTAAGCTTAACATTGCTGCCTACGCTTTTAAGAAAGTGAGGCTCTTAACGGACGTAGAAAAAGCAAGATTAGTTTATTTTAGCTACTTTCACAGTGTGACGTCTTATGGTCTGTTGTTGTGGGGCTCAGCTGCTGACATTGAGTCGATTTTTATATTACAGAAAAGATCAGTACGCGCCATTTACAACCTCAGGCCTGGGGATTCGCTTAGCTCTCTTTGAAGCGCTCCTTGAAGAAATTGATATACTAACTGTAGCATCACAATATATTTTAAATAATATTACGTTAAAAATACTCTGATAGTTTTTTCAAGAAGAGTAATGTTCACAGTATTAATACTAGGAATAACGCTAAACTGATCGTTCCAAATTTCGGACTAACCGAAACTGGTGGCTCCTTCATGGGTACAGGTGTAAATATTTATAATGAAATTCCATTACAATTGACAGAAATGCTGACAGAAATTATAAATTAAAAACTCATGTCAAAAGCATTCTTATACCAAAAGGTTATTACAAACTTGAGATTACTATAAGGGTAAGACTGTTTGGGCAGGACTTTAATATTTACCCGTAAGTGCGTTTTGCAAAACTATGAGTAGCAGAAAATCGCCTTTTGAGTTAGCTCAGGGAGATGGAAGGATGTTATAGTTTGACATATTTTTCTCACTTATTATAAGTCAATACTTGACTATACTACCTCTTGGTATATGGTGATGTACATAGCCTTAGATGACAAAGCGCGCTAACTTAGAAAAAGCCTATTCACTGTTGACTTACAGTCATGCAGAACATAATTAAACAAGTATGTTGTGGTGTGCAAAGCTAGACCAGTCCTTCAGTCAGTCTAATCTAATTTTCAACGTCAACGTCACGTAGGCACGTAGTTGAGGTTTCCAAATGCAGGGTTGAGAACAATTGTTATGAATTATAATAGCAGAAGAGAAACGGGAATCAAAAATGGTAGATTAAAATTCAAGATTACGCTGCTCAAGCTCAGTGTACAGGAGACAAAAATGGTGAAAAAGGTTACAGTCAAAAGTGTAACATTATTAAACGTTTGAAGGGTGTGTATAGATCCTGTGACGTCACCTCAATATCATCCGCTTGACAGTAACTGCGAAACAGATTTTAATTATGTTTACAGAATTACTTATTTTCGTTTTTATGTCAATATTTTTTTAATAAAGGACAATTAGCCATCATGCGCCTAGAGAAGCGAACGCGTCATGGTTAGTCATAAACATGTTCAGCCCCATCACGCGATAACAAGCCTCGACCCTGCTGGAGACGTCTACGGTACACCATAGCTTCCCCTGTTTATATAATAGGTACTCATCTGATTGCAGCGTCAGGTATTTTGAGCAGAATCACAAGCAGTTTCCCTAGTAATCCCAAAAATAGTCACGTAACAAAATATCCAATAAGACCGGTAATCACGTCGCACATTACCCGTTCAAATTAAGAGTTACTTATGAAAAACCGTACGCAGCCATGTATCCGCTTTACAAAGACAGTTGTCTCCCTCGCCCCTCATCCCCCGCCGAATTACCATCCCAAAAAATCCAATACCGATCGGTGTGCATATGTAAAAAACCAATTCTATATTAACTTGATCACATTTAACATATACGGCGCGTACGTGTGTGCCGCTGTAGGCGTCACATAGGGGGTGATTAAAAATCATGACATGCGCAGAGTAATTTAAAAACTACCGGAGG
>PDGT01000052.1:1383641-1430735 GCA_003671415.1 Megathymus violae
CGATTCTGAGGGCTCGAGTTTTGAAATTAGCTTATAGGGTTGCGCCTGTTCTCCGTGTGCGTGCTTCAGTTAACGAGGAGCTGTATTGAAATGTTTGAAATGGAAATTGGATTAGAAAACGTTATGTGAATTTTTATGATCATAAATCATCATGCTTGTTATTAAAACGAACGCATGTACGCGGAGGAAGAAACGTCGGTTTCTCGCACGTGGGACTCGAGCTTAAATCCGGTAGTTACCTCAAATTTTTTAGACTCGGTAAAAGAAAACATCAAATAACAAAGAAGGGAAACCAGCACACCTGAGAGTACTTCATAATGTTCTCAAACGGGCTAATAGTTTACCAATCCGCACTTGGACAGTGTGGTGTACAATGGCCTTAACCCCTGTCATTAGACGAGACCTCAGCCCAACAGTGGTACAATTATGGGTTGATTAGCTATAGCAATGATTGAATATTTAACCGAACTCTTATAGAACTCCGGTTTTGTTTCAGATCGTTGATAATTGTCAACTGAGATACAATATCTTGTAACCTGCCCCCACACTCGTACCGAATTAAGCTTGAAATATCTTACTTTACGTTACAATTAACAGGCAAGGCGCCATTCCTTCCGCCTCCTATATAAACAGCTATTATATTACTGTGATGTATTATTTTCGAAGGCGCAGATCATGAACACATATAACAATGACATCCGTCACATCTTTACACAATCGTATACTTACTCAGGTCAGCACTTTCAGACTCTAGTCTCTATCTAAGAACATCTTTATATATATACTAATATGTTCACTAAAAATCTTTATTTAGTAATGATAGTAGTATAAAACCCTGTACAAGTATAACCGAAAGCTACGCCATTACCTCATACGATACCTAATATTTGATTAATTAAATTCTTTAAAACTGTTGTAAGTAATCAGACGAGCTTTATGATGGTAATCAGTCAAAGCACGTCCATGTTGTTAACATCAGAGTGACTGATTTGCTGTCCGCTGAAAGTACATTAAATATTTTTCGACTGGCCATCGAACACTGAAAAGCGTGGAATAGCTTGCCCGCGTCGGTGTTCCTCGCTAATTATTTATGATGTGGAAGACGTCACTTGGAGACTGTATAGGCTTTTACAAGATAATGCGTTGAACATCTTCGGCTTAGTCGACACTTACCATCCGGTGGCACTGTTGCCAGGCATTAACTTATTTTATATTAAAAAAAAACACCACCATGCAGTTACAGGAAATTGATAATATTAAAAACGTAATGAAACTCGAGTCGAATTTCAAATCATTGCCACATTGTCACTGTAATATAAATTTAGAAATTCCCCGGTGCAGATCTGAAAATCTGCACCGACAATTTTTCGCGAGCTAATTACCAAAAACGAAACAATACATTATTCCCAGCATCCAGTACAACGTCAGCATTCTTCCAAAAGCTCCAAAAAGCTCCAAAAAAGCCATTCATCCCCTTTCATGTCTCGTCGCTGCCTAAGCCTTTTGTCATATCCCAGTATCTCATTGTCTACAGTTGCGACTGCGGCCGGAACACTAGTTTTATGAAACTCCGCTCAACCAAATTGTGACAAAATTTCTTAATTCTATAAAACTGGAAGGTTTATACAGTATCTGAACTTTTAATAAAATTTTCAATTATCATTTTTTCGTATGTTAAAAGAACAGAAAAAATAAGTAAAATAAATGGAGGGGGGAGTCCACTGAGTATAACGTGGTCCATACCGTTACCACATGGATCGCCGCCATCGATGGCAAAGATATGGAACATTTTGTAAGCACGCTACCCATGAAAAAAATTCAAACATCAAATATTCAAAGAATAAATTATACATAAATATTTTTTGAAAGATAAATAAGAAATTTGTGTTCCAAAGTATACAACAATCATAATTAAATACTAAAATGTGGATAAATTAAAATGATGTAAAGAAACAAAATAGTAAGTCTAAATTAATTGTTCCATATAAGACCAGCAATAACACATCTAGCAAGAGGATAGTTATACAAATTTATTGGTACGGTGTTATTATATTAAACAGTTTAAATTTTCTTCTAATTTAAATTTTAGTAATTTAGTTTAAATTTAGTAATTCTGACAGCCCACTCGACTAAATATAATACATACGTATTATTTATTACCCTTGTATTACAGTATGGTATAGTATAAATAATTTAGGACATCTTTTATAAAACTTATCAGAGGAAATTCTAAGTAACACTCATATTACGCAGCCGATGATGCTATTAGAAGTATAAATCCTCAAAGCCATTTTATTTTATTTAATAATAAAGCATAAAATCAAACTAATCACTGTCAAAAATGCTGTTCAGCCCTCATGCACTTAACTCCCTCGACACAGTCCATCTCATCAGACTCAAGTACTATGATAACCGAGACACGACCAATTTATTCAAAAGAATTAATTGAATATCATATTCTTATTTGTCTCCTGATAACACTAGTCTACTGAAGTAGGTTGCGCTCCCAGTCTTGCTAACTGAGGAATAAACCTCGTTTCGTATTAAAATATATTTTATTTCGCAACTGAAGTCAAAAAATTATGACCGTTAAAATTTTGTTTTTTTTCCACATTTTTTTTCCTTGAAATTTAATATTGAATGTTGATTAAGTCGTTTGATTTAATTTTTTATTCGTGGCATTTGTTATGCAATAGTATATAGTGATATATATTTGTAAAAAGCGTATAAATACAATTTTTTACTTTAATATCTAAGTATTATTTGTGCAAATAGACATAAATAGCGACTTTGGGAACTATTGATTTTGTTTATATTATTTTTCAATTACTTTTTATCAAGTTATCTAGAAAGTTGCAGTATGATGTTATTCGAAGCAAGGATCAAAATAAATATAAGTATTTCAGTATTCACTTTGAAATATTTGTATGTATAAATATGTTTTACAAATCGTAGTGCTACATTAAAAAGCATCAAACTGTACAAACAGTATTCACGCTTTTGTTGTAACTTCATGCGAAAGACTATCCAGGGATCGACAAAGCCAACATACAGGAACCCTTCAACTTTGATCTCGCCCTCGTACGCCCTCTCGCAGCAATAAGCCCTTCGGTTTGATAACTATCCTCTTATCGACCGCACATTGCCCGTACAGTTGTAGTGGCTACTTAGCTCCTATACGAGGAAACAGTGCATTTCAACTCGGAACGCATAACAGTGGGGATATTGACACCACCCTCTATCAGTTAGAACGCAAGATTGTAACAAAATAAATTATGATGTCAGAACATTGAAAACTTACTGCTTTCCATTAAAATCCAGTTGTCGATAAATAACAATTAAAATTTTTAGGAAGCCGTCGGCTGTCTAATGTAATAAAATTATGTTTAGCGTACATATATTTTAAACTCTTGTGCATGTTTTAAGTAATTTAAAAAATATTGTTATCGTATAACAAATAGATTTTGAGAAATGACAGAAAACATTTCAATAATAATGAAGAACTTCTATAAGGTGCTAGCTCCAGTGATGGATGGAACATTAAATAGTATACCTTAAAGACACATTACAATAATATTTTAATATATGATAAAATATAAGCGTCGGTCTAGCTTTGGCGATACAATACGTACGATATAGTGTTCCATTACTTCTATTGAAATATTCATATCGTCACGCTAACTACGTGTGTGGATACTCACCGATGACATAAAGGCACACATTATACTACCTGTCGCCTCGAACTAAGCTTCTTATTAAACTCATTTACCTAGTTCCATTGTCAAACATATAGCAATATCAAATTAAATCATTCTGCTCTGTACCGACAAATATATTGTGCCGTGTGCACATAGTCTTGTTACGATGTATCCATATTTGGAAGCAAAATTGATATGTGTAGATGTGTTTAATTGTATGAATTATTATTGTCAGTCATTCGACAGCACTCGTAATGAACAGTCGTAAACTTGGATTTGTACTTGTTCTTGCACTTTATAACTTCAAAAACAAAGTTTATAGAATACCCAAAGTACGGTATAATATAAACAAATATTCATGGCATAGGTGTATTAAATAAAAATTAAACTTTTGTCTGACATTTATGATTTAGAAATTATAGGTTTTTTTATATCCAAAGCTTTGGTTTAAATGACCACCGGATTCCGTGGAAGCATCACGTATTCACAATCCTGTAAGAGTTTGGATTGAGGATAATAACTACTGTTAAGGTCTGAGTTGGAACGTATCATGCCGTTCAATTGAAACATGAGCTTCCTGCTATCGGTAGGTGTGAACCATTCAGTTGTAATTCTCTACGTACTAGAGCATACAGTAACAGAGTTGAGGTCCAGTGAGCCTCAATTCTATAAGGGTAAACACTGTTATTTATGCGAACGTGACTTTAACGAATCACGTGATTTTAACGAGATATTCTTGAAATTAATTTATTGTGTACTGGAGGTTCTTAATATTTGTGTAGTTTTAAATTATATGGAAGTTTACGTTTCTATACATACATTAAGGTAACATGTTTGTCCCTCACAATGTGAGAAGAAACCTAAGACCGAAAGTGAGACATTTGCAGTCCTTGACGACGATGAAACCCTAAAGGTCCGCGCAAAATACATCGCAACAGCAAATAAAACAATGAGGAGCTGATACATTGTATCGTGTATACGAATTCCACTTCTGATGATTGATGAGTCTCATCGAACTAAGACTGAATAGAGAAAGCAATATTGGAAGAAAAATAATTGTACAAAATTTCATGAATAGATTCTCCCAAGAAAACGTAATTATGAAGGTATAATGAAAATATTTGTTTTGACGTAGGCGGTCTACGGCGTAGTACTACGCTACGAGCTCCGTCTTGCCGTCTTTCGGAGGTCGTTAACGCGAATCTCACTGAAAACTGACTGTAAATATAAATAGCTTTACAATTATATAATACGAGTAATTCTGACGCGGCACTTTATAATAATGTACAGAAATAGACTAAGTTCAATATTTTCGTTGAAACTTTTTCGCTCAGTTTTATGTAACCGACTTTCTTCAATATTTTGCGTTAGATTTTGGTGAAGTGATAAAAATAACAACCGGAGTATCGGATGAATTGAAAATTTACTATTCCCACTTGTAATTGACTGTCAGTTTTATTGTTACTGTAGGACTCATAATCTGTCCTTGCGTATGCCGACTAAAATTCAACTATGTTGTGCGTAATAAGTCACCGTATAAAAATAACTCACAAAAAAACAATAACTGAATTCTCAATTTAAAACTAATTTTCCTGCTAAACTCGAAACTCCTCTCACGCTGAGACATAAATAGGTTCGAAGTCAACAACGCTGGTCAAACGCCACGAGGCAACCTTCACACACTTATTTATTTGAATATTACGAGGATTTAATGCCAATTCTGAACTACAAATCTGATATTCATCACTTTGATGCACTCCAATATTTTATTTCTGCACATTTCATATAGACAACGATGAAAGAAAATTCATAGATACATTCAGTGGTGGGGTAGATATGTAAAACATTTTTCGATTAAATTTCAGAATTATGTTAGGCTTGTTTAACATGTTACGTCTTTAAATCTTCCTTCGTATATGGAAACAGTAATAGTCCCAGTGGTGGGACGAGTTGAGGAAACTTAAATAGAAAGACGAAACAATGTTCCTATATTTCTTTATCATTTACATAATACAATTAAACAGAGATAGACCATATCCAGTTCCATAGTTAACTAACGTATACCACCATACGTGTCTCGTACGCTTGTAAGAATATAATCAAAAAAATTCTATTTTTCCTGAGCAGATTTTTCACCGAATTTAACCATCGCGAGCTTTTTAACCGGTGAAAGGCGGCTTTTAGATTTCGACTCGTAAAGCACCTGTATCTAGCCCGAGCTTACGTTTAAGGCCGCGCTCGTGTGGACAAACCCGAGTATCAGCGCTCCGACAAAAGAGCGCAGGGCATAAAATTTAATAATTATACAAACCATGGGCATAGTTGCGCGAGTGTAATGACGAAAAAAAAGTGTATCGCACTCTTCGGAGGGGGCACGGCCCCACACCACCGCGAATTTTTCGCCCCCCCGTCCGCGTTCGTTTAGCGAGATTCGATCCCGCAATCAAGGGGGAAGGGAGGCATTTTTTGGCCTCCCCCAACCTCCCACACCATCGTAAATTGAAGCATATAATTTTTATTACGGCGCTGTCGTGTGAGTTCCCCGGCGAGTTGTCAAAATGCGATACGAGCGGTTATCTTAGTTTCCTCGGTCGGGCTGCGTCTGCAAGCCCGCAAGCTGCGAATCTACCGAGAAGAAACGAAAAGGAATAATTAAAGGTACACTCGAGCCCGTCCGCAGCCGCCAGACGACTGCACGAACAAAAGAACGCACACACCGTTTAACGCTAAATTGATGCAACTTCATTAAAACTGTAATTGGAATAATTAGCTTCCCATTCACCGAGCACGTGTCTCACGGAGATCTATACACTTTTATTGGAACATCACCATATGCCTCGAGTCGAAGATCATGGTATTTATTCGTGTTCAGATATTTCTGCAATTTTGTCTGCTAACCTCATATATTAACAAATTGCACTCGTAATTATTTTCTCCGATATATGTTATTGTGCATTTTCTACACTGCTCTATACAAATATATGTATATATATTTACTGTACAAGTTATTAATAATTTCTTACTCGACCAATGACTTACGACCGCCGCAAGCCTTCGGACAATGATGCTTTCGAGAAACATAACATTCACAAATTCATTGAATTCGACATGTGATTTTTTGCGAACACCCACTACAAAAAAATGATGAAATCATTAATGATTTCCTATGAGCAAAATTTCATTAAAAAGTTTATTTAATCCAAACAGGTAGAATAAATTGGTAAAACATAAACAAAAACAAAACAACAAAAACGATATCGAGGAGACAACAGAACAACATGTCGCTAATTTAGCCTCCTCCGTACATTATTCCACAATTTCATTTGATTTTTCTCAGAAGCCGCCGGCTGCTTTCTATTCCGTTAATTACGTTAGCTAAAGCTGTTCATCAGTATTTTAATTTGAAACAATTTTTCACATAATATTTGGATTTATAACTGAATATTGAAGACACTAAATATTATTAATGGCAACTATGACAATAGTCATCAAATGCATACAGTCGACAGTCACTCCGAAGAAAATATCGTGAGTAACCCTAAAGTAAGTAAAAAATGTATGTTCGGAAATTATATGGATCATAACATACGTTGAAATGAGTCCCGGATAGATCACTTCTTCGGGAGAGTAAATTAACACGCCTGATTTGCAAGTGGTACGATACCCCACCCGCGTCTGTCGTCGTAGCGTCTTTCTTCGGAAAATAACTGCCATCAATAATTAACATAACAATATTTTAACAAAAAGTATATTTATCATATGATTGATTAAGTAATTAAGTAAAAGATTATACTTTCGAATCGTAATTATCATTGATTCCATTCCCGGTTAGGACATCTGTCCTTGTTTAGGTGACAAATGATTGTTTTTCATGTATTTCACTTGTACATGCCCATACCATCAGCAACATAAAGAACCCTAGTGAGGGGTTTGCGTGAGCGTCTATTTAATTCAATTTATAATTGATGTATTCATATACATTTAATTTAATCTCTCGCTCTGGACCTTAGAACATAGGATACGTGAACTGAAATCGAGTCAAAGTGCGCGCCTGACCCGCGGCCCGCCCGCAGTTTATCGCCTCTGCACATCAAAAATTTACCCTCTTCGCACCTCGGGGAGGAAATTTTGCACAATCCTCTCATAACTGATGATCGAATGTGTAAGAAACTCGTGAAGAACTTTCCAGTTTGCGGCCGACTCTCGTGTTTACATTTACAGCCGCAAGTATTACTGAACACTCACTGGATATTAATTTTATTTCAGTAAAGATGTTCGAATCTCATTTTATTAACTTCACCGAGTGTTAATGATAACTGCGCCGCCATATAATTGTACCCTTCCTCACATTGAAACAGTTATTTTTATTTTAAACTCGACAAACGAACAGACGGACCAACCGATTATGAGGGATCACCACCGATCACAACCGACATCACTCACACTCGTACCAAGTTTTTTCTCCCGCCTACTAATTATTCAGGATGTCGAAATACGAGCGACAAATCCAAAACCGTACATTCGCATCTCCCAACGGCTATAATTGCCACGTAGCGATACAAAAACTTACCCGATCACTAAACCCCCGTTCCCAACCGGCCCGGGGGCTTCGACAAACTGAATTTTTTCACTTTCCACACTAAACAAAAAACAACAACAAATCCGATAACAGTATTTTTAGACGGCTATCTCTAAATTGTGCGAACGGCCGCGCCGCAGCTCCCAAAAAATGTTCCATTCATCTACCCGTACGGTGAAAAAAAAAAACGTTAAAAATCTTCGCACTCTCACTTTTCGTGTCGCTCAAATAAAAAATACCGAACCGTTTTTAATCTATTTCAGTGTGCGTTAAAAACTCTTTTTTTTTCAAGGTCGTTGACGCTCGTCCATATAGTGTTTACTATCCCCGAATAGGACGTTTCATTGACATTTTGTTCCACGGTTAGAGAGCGTTCGTTTGTACAAATAACAAATCCAGTTTTAATTTTAACAGCACTCGATAAGTTTTTAAAATCCCTTTGTTATTACGACACGCATTATTACCTGTTCGATGACAATTATCACGACAAATATTAAAACGACACTTATCTGTATCCTCCTAAAGTGAAATTCAAAGGAGATATCGATTGAAAGTAGTTGCAAGGGGTATCTATCCTTGAGGCCAAACCCCTGCTCGTGATGACCCCTGTCAAAAGAGGCCATCGTCCTAGGTTCGTCCTGTTGCAAGCTACTGGTACCGAGTACTGGCCACCGGGAACCCGACAGAGCTGCTACGGTGCTCATGTTCTATCCACCATCCTCCTCCGAGCGCCATCAGAGAATCATTTTGATAATTTTTAGTTGTAGGATCGGAAAATTAATTAAAAAATATGAATGCTTATTTATTGCCGATAACCAAAGCGATACCATCGATGTTACCGTATCGATGGATATAATAGCATAGGAATCGACTAAAACTATAATTTTCAACGAAATAGTTTCAAAGGGCAACAAGTTGTATAAGAGTCTGTAATTAATTCCACGAGAGGTACAAGCTTTGTATGTCTTTAAGTACACGTGAACCCACATAAAATATAAATTAAAAGACCCTCATAGTGCGGACAGACTTATAACAATTGTAAGTCATCGTTCGGGCTGTGCTACTTCGGATGCGGTTGCTTTAATAGGAGTCCAATATTGGCAAGGTTTATGCATGTCACGCCGCCGTCTGTCCTTGCCACTGTTACTAGGTAGCAGTCGTCAGGTCGGAAGCCGTCGGGGGGTATATGAGCATCTGAGGGATTGACCAATATCCTTTCCATCTATCCCATTGCGACAGCGTAGTGAAGTCTCTCAAGATCTTCACAGTTTTGAGGAGAGATCCGAATCCAAGCTATCTACGTTATACGTAAGTTTAAAAAGCAACGTAAGTCTTATATGTATATTTAAATTAATTTTACTTGAGTTATGTTCTTCCAACAATTCGTATTTAAAAAAAATTATACGTTTTGTCCGTTCATTATAAATAAAAATTATTATTTAAAAATATTCCCATACCTTATATAATAACCAAATATAATAAGAACCAAATATTATATGGTTCAGTTTATACAGACATACATTTCTTGTACAAAAAATAAAATATATTCGCGATGTTTCTGGCTTCTTTCCTTCAATAGAATATCGTTTTAGAAAACGAGCGGAGCTCAATCTTCTTGTATTTATTTTCTTCGTTAGAGACGCTACTTGCTTCTGGGGCAATAACTTCTCTTTAATGTAGAATTAATCAATAATCACAGCACATAACTGTTCTATTACTCCTCTTACAATAAGATGGAATAAAGTCCAAAGAAATAAAGATGATGAAGTCCACGGTGAAATTTCGATCGGAAAACTTCATACATTTTTACAAACTTTACGTAAATCTCCTAGGTATCCTCATGATGTTTTATTTCACTGAAGCAGATGATAATTGATCTTATAAACACAAAAGTGTATAACTGAAACGTGCTGTATCCGAACCGGGGCCCCGCGTACAAGAGACCAAAGTTCAAATTACTAGGCTATCGCCGCTTATCACACAGAAACACAGAATAATAATAGTAGTTTCATCCTAGAACTACAAGAACAGACGCTGATGCCTTCATAACCAGCTACGTAACAGTGTTGTTGAATATTTTGGATGTCCATGGGTGACGGTGACCATTATAAAGCTACTTGTTCGCCGATTATGAACATAATAAATATCAATAGTTCATTTTAAACTTACCAACACAATATTGAAATTGTTGGTTTTTTTTTGTAAATGATAATTAATTTACTTTTTAAAATGTATCAATTTATTACACTCCTACTTTATTACGTACGTATTTTATTATTATATATCATTTAGCTAATGAGTCCCGAATATGTTAATAATAAATCGTCTATCACGCTAGCCAACTGCAAATTGAGGATATTGTTTAAGTCTGTTGGGTGTGGGTATCTGAGTTTTCTTCACGTTGTTGCTCTTCACGATGACAAGTGATGTTGATGTGTTGTATAATTTGCTTGCAATTTAAAAATCCTATTAAATTTTCCGTTTCTCCGTCCGCATAAGCTGCGACCTGATTAATTCTTAGAGAAATTCTTTCTAACGGAAAAACACACGGAACGTATGGAGACAATACCAAGACTCCGACGAACGTTGAAAGTGGAATTTAAATATGTAAGGAATTAGGAGAAGGGGTCGTGGGGGTGGTGGGGTGCGGGAGCGAGAGGGGTCGGTTTTTCAAAAACTAGAAAGAGATGAACACGCTTAGTATCGCGATCTGAGCGGTGCCGCTTGTCGCTGTATTTGCGCAGAAATTAGAAGGACACGTCTTGAGATATCCTTAATTAGTTCATTATATATTGTAGAGGCCATTTTTAGCTTATGGATTATATTATCAGTATTATTATTAAGTCATTACTGGTATTATTATCATTCCGTGACGCCTGTCTGGCTAGCTACCACCGTCCTGCTTTAGTCAGCCGCCAAACGACTCGTCGTGTTCCGGCTGGGTGCCTGAGAGCCAGTACCTTCTTTCTTACCTTCTTCTCATTTTCTGGCCGACAACGCATCCGTGATACCCTTGGTCTTACAGATGTCCATGCGCGACGGTGACCACTTACCATCAGGTGGCTCGTCAGCTCATTTGTCGGCTATTAGCATAAAAAAAGAAGCAATATAATGATTAATTGATTGATAAACAACCACACGATACGAATGGTTTTCAGTTTGAGAATGATTAATTGTGAAAAGAATGATGATGTAGTATTATTATGTGTGTGTTTTAAGTGGACACTGTGGCCAGTTTGTTACAGGCTGTCAGTAAGGTTTACCTCGTTTGTTGTCTGTTGTCGTGATGATGTATAGAAAAATTAATATAGCTCGACGACATAAATAAAACGTAACATCGTTATGTGCGTCCGCGACCCTGATACCAAATAAAGGCCTTATACAGGCCTTATACAGGCATTAAACGAAGTGTGGTACACGTCTTTTGCCTATAATGTAATACACGACGTCCAGTTATATGCATGTAAAATAGGTACATAGCAGTTAGAAAGTATCTTCGGTTTGTAAAACTCAAACATTAAATCCATATAGAATCGGGATTAAAACCTTTTCCTATAACATATTTTGAGACATCATCATCCTTGCCAAAATCAGTTGATATAACTTGAATCCATATATGTATATTGTAGAAAATTTCACTAGTAATAATATAATAAATGTGTGTGTTGTTAGCGACGTAAAGTTTGGCCGGTTGAACTCAAGATATAACATATCCTAGGAGGCGCGTTCTCGTGTGCGGAGCACGCACGCGCCGTAATGAGTGCGCGCGGGGGAGGTAGTTAGACAATTTTACAACTGCGCCGCTCCGTTTTTTGGGAGACTCGCGTCGCTAGGTGTGTTGCCATAGAACAAGGACATTGGAGACGAGACTCTACGGCACGCCATCAGTGCCTACTGGGTTACATGTGTATGAGACCTCTAACATGTTAATTTTTATTGTGTATCTAATATTAAATTTTGTATGGTAAGCAACAATTAATCACATAAACATTAAATTTAAATAGTTAATATATCCGGCAAATACTTTTTTGTTAATTTATTAAAATATCAAAAAGAAGAAGATATGTATGTGACGTATCAACTATAAACACTCAGTCTGAACACATATGTGTTAAATTATTCGTTTTTACATGATTGTGCAATATTGAAGTAAAACCATTTGAATAGTCCAAATATACATAAATAATATATACTTATTTTACTTATTACTTTATGCAGTAAAAAGTCTTAACATTGCAAATTTACAGTAACAAGCCATATGTTGACCCTACAACACACGTACAGAGTATATATGATATGATCAACTCCTTTCCAGTAATCATAAAGTGACAATAGTTTCTCCTTTATAAAATATATAAAAGGTATAATCAACATTATTATCAAAGTAATAGTTCGATTTTCAGATATGTCACTTACTTGAAATTATCACTCTAAGTCCTAAAACATACAGATTAATGTCACGTGATTCATTAAGAGAAAAATTTAAAGAAATGGGTGTATTCACCGTAGCCTGTCAGTATATTTATAGTAATTCAGTATTACTTCTTTCTATCGTCTTCAAAGAGTTCAGCGTTCCTTTATGGGATTTGGAGTTCGTTTTTACAATAAGGTTCCTAAGTTGATACGTGAGTTGCCCATTGGAACTTTTAAGCGACGCGTTAAAATACAATATATTATAGTATAGATGAATATATTAATAATAATAATAACGTTTACACACTCACACCCCCGCACTAGGATTCCCTGTGTTGCGGGTGGCATGGACATACACAATTATCACATCACAAACACCCATGACCCGAGAACAAACATTTATCTGTCACATAAATATCTGCCCCGGCCGGGAATCGAACCCGGGACCCCACGCTCGGCAGGCAGGGTCACTACCAACTGGGCTACGGGGTCGTCAAATAATGCCAAGGACGTCTGGAAATAATAGTGTCAAAACCAGTTCCGCACAGGTTTAAACTTTTGTAATTTACCATGTGTTGTTTAAAAGATGTGCTGAGGAGTTTCTTTCGCCGTTTCTTCTCCTCCATGTTAAAGTACCGTTTCGAAAGTGTAGTAGAAGCAAAAAATGACGTGTATAAGTGTATTAACAGAATACTTACATGATTAAATGATTTTGAATTTGAATTCGAATTTGAAAAGTAGCCGGCACTTTCCGTAGTTACCCTGACAGTACTTCTGACCCTTTCATAATCTTTGCTCACTTCTGTAGGTGAATACAAATTTGCATATGTCGAAATAATTTAGGGTGTAGACCCACACATCCACACTGCGCTAATGTGTGTTCGCATTGGCAACTAAGAACAAGAAAATTGCGTAGACATAGGGGAAGAAGCCAGAGGAAAAATACCATACGACTTTCTTAGATGGAGGAATTTTAGCTTTATTGATCATTTCCTGATGTAATTCCCCACCGCCTCACCCCCACGCCTTGTTCATAGTGGTGCGGAGTTAAGAACTGTAGGGTTTTTACCGAGATGGATGCGCTGACAATTTTAATTGAATAACTCTAGTTCAAGTGCTAATGTGAAGTTTTTATGTATGGCTAATAAAAACGTGTTTTATTTTTTCATAACAAACTCGCTCTGGGAGTTTAATGAATGAGATTGAGTTATTATATACATTTAAATGAGGATTTATTATAATTAAAAAGACAAAAAAGAGGTAATGACATCGGTACAATTAAATAATCTTCACACCAGTCGAATGTAGTCATTATTTGCAACTCTTAAGGTATGTTTTTATCTTGCGATGTTTTCTTTCACTGAACTATTACGTAACTTCAATATTTTGTTGGCGACTCGTGTGTCCCAATGTTCTCGCTATCGGCTCAGATAAAACGGATTTATTATGTAAACAGGTAGAACTATGTTATAATTATACATTTTTATATTTATAATAATAATTTCTAAGTACAAAAGGAGTACTCATTTAACACATTATATATATATATATATATATATATATATAGTAAATCGATCTAAATAGGCTGCTAAATATATAATATTTAAGCTATATATAATATATATAATACATAAACTTCTTTGGAAAAACTATTTTTTTTCATATTACAATTGTTCGTTTCCCTTATGACGATAAGGGGCCTTCAATTATTCTAATATTAAAACAAATATTAAAACTAGTATTTAAAAATCTGCCCGCGGAACGAATTTAGAACTCTGCGTTCAACAGAGTATCATGAACTTAATATTTCACTGGATAAGTTATTCCACAGCTCAGAAACGAGTACATCTGAACCTAGTCAGGTGAAACCGACTTAAACTCGACGTTAGTAAGTTGGTATATCAATAGAGTACATAATATTAATACAATCAAAAATTAAATGAAACATTTAAAATACACGTTTTAATTAATCGCAGGATAATAACACGAAGACGGCTTAAAACAGTGATTGCAGGGAGATAATAACTATCTCAGTGGGTTACTGTTACCCCAGCTCTAAGAACAGCTATACAAGTCGTCCCCTGCAATCATTGTCATCCACAATGAATCCCTCAAGCACTCCACTTGTAGTCTCTCATTTTTATCGATGGCCTAATTTATTACGGCCGCGTCCACTTGTTTTATTTCCTTATTGTGGATGCATTTTGTTTAAAATATTGAAATACAGAGAGCTTCTTTATGGGCATTTTGTTGTAAGATATTTGTTTAGGATCACGAGCTATCAGCATGGGTGATGTTAACCGCACGTTGTTTTTACAAACTCTGGAAGACGGGAGCCTGATAGGGCTTCGATTATGGAGGCTAACAAAGTCTTCGGTGGGTTCATAACAGATCACGGAGTCTCACCGTAGTGTATCGAAAGAGGAGGTTTCGATGAGTCTTTACCCATCCACCTGCCCCGAAAATCCATGTAGGTCATGTATCTTTAGAAGATTTTCCGCTGCCAAAAAGTAACACGGGTTTTGGTAAATTAATGATAAACCTAAGTGAAGACCCCGTACCCTAGTTGCTAGGGACCCTGTCTGTCCAGCGAGGGTTTCCGAACTCAATTCTCATCCGGAGCGGACATTTATGTAACTGATAAATGTTTGTTCTCGGGTCGTGGATATGTTTGATAACCTATTTGTGTAGGTCTATGTCACCCGCAACACTAAGAATCCCGCAAGCTATGAATTTGTGAAAGTTTAATAAGAATCTACTAACTTCATTGATTTTTTTATTTTAATTAATCACGACTCAGTCAAAATTATACTATTTATATTACACCACACGCGCCCTACATAATGTTTAAGCTGTAAAATATTGTTCTATTTTAAAACGATCGAACTAATTAAAATATTGTAAATGCTCATTTAAGTAGTTACATTAGATATATTTTGGCCGTATTGAGATGACCTAGAATACTCCCCCCAATCTCATGCTGGCAGAACAGGGTGTCGTAAGAGGTAGCTGACGTCGGCCTGCTTGGTGGTAGAGCTTCGCGTAAGAATTATATTATCAGCGTTATTATTATTTCATGAATATTATTACTGGTATTATTATCTTTCCGTGAAGCCTGCCCGGCTAGCTACCACCCTCCTGCTTGAATCAGCCGCCAAACTACTCGTCGTGTTCCGATTGGAGGCTTAAGAACCAGTACTTTCTTTCTTACGTTCTTCTAATTTCCTGGCCGACAACGTATCAGTGATACCTTGATACCAACGATATGGAGTGAATTCGTTGATCATAAGAACCGGTCCCCAGATAAGGTTCCTGTATCCACCTCTAGTTTGTGGAGTGAAAATTTCTTTAAGTCCAAAACGCACACTTCCTGGGTAATTAAGTGAATGCATCATCGCGTCGGGGCAGTGGCGGTGACGCTGAATCGGGTAAATTCGGCTTTATTCGTCTTTTACTTTCTTACATACAGTTACAAATTGTTTAGTTGCCGTCTATTACGGCAGATGTCATTATTTATTAATAATGCATATTTTATTAAATAATTATCCTTTCCACTATACGTGATGAGACTAGAGATTCCCACAATGTTCTCAATGATGTTTAATACTGATATGGCATGCTTAATTAGCGTATTGGAGTATATATGGATAACAACTCTCTCATTTTAAGAGTAAGGCAAAACACGAACGTGAGATTTAAATAGATGAATTTTGATTTCGGAGGGTAAATTAAGGTTTTAGTACATTTCCTACTTTATTGTTAAGTCCATTTACTGATTCTCGCTTTAATCCTTATTCTGATACAAAAGTAATACAGAAATAAGACCATTTACAATATATTTACAGCCGCGATCCCCGCGCTTCCCTCCAAGCTCATCCGAAGCCACAAATGGTACGGAATTTAGGCCTAGTTCGAATCGTTTTGCGCACGTTAAATCCCAAAATTTGACCTAAGATTGATCATAATTCGTAAGATATCGCGCTCATTTTGCGCTACGCAGGCAACTTAGAATATGGAATAAGTTTCAGTAGGAACATTAATATTTCTTAATATTAACCAGTTACATTTTAATATGTACAATATTTTAAGTAGTTTTTAAAGAATCTGTTGAACGAAGTTTAGTTTGTAGTGTCCTGCTTACCGTACCAGGGAGCCTTGGTTTGATAACAAGTCGACGATCTTTTATTTGTATAAATTTTATTTACCAATAACATACACACACATGATAATTTTCATAGCGATCCAGTGGATGATTCATGATCACAACATCATCTGATCGATCTTTGGTTATTCGATTCCATGAATACCCATTCCTTTATAAAATATAAGTTTAAATCGTCAATTTTAAAACATAAATGAAGACTTTTAAAATTTTTCAATTCGTATAATTTTCAAACGGCATAAATACATTACATTACAATTGATGGTAAATCGCGCATAAATACATTATAGATACATGACCTTGTATTGTTACGTCAATTTATTTAATCTAATTCTAACATTCTGTACATTTTAAATTTGTATTTGACATGACATTATTTAATTTACTTGTACAAATTAATGTAATATTATTGATATCCATAAAACATATTCACGTTAGGGGAAGGAATGGGTCAATTCGAGCCATTGCAGCGAGCCATTGCAGGATATAGTACTGTTTACATGATCGTAAAAACCTGGAAAGTACTCTACCACGTTGTCCAAGTGCGAATTGACAGAAAATTTATTGTTTAAACTGTTAATTCTTTTTTATGAAATTCAAGTATCTTCCTTAAGGACGAGGCTTCCCTTATTAAACCCCTTTCAAAGACGCTGCTACGTCAAATCGACTCTGGTAAAGTTTGCTGAACTGCGTACCAGCCAAGATGATACTCGTGCATAGTGATCGGGTTTTTACTTAATTATCTACCACCCTTCTGCAACATACGTAAAATGCTTTGACGTGTTTCGGTAGCACCGTCGAAGAACCGAAAAATAAACTGGATTACCACTTCCATTTGGGCCGACAGTAAGTGGCTTTGGACCTTTGGTGGTATAAATAGTTTGTTTACCAACTTAGCCATTGTTAACTAAGATTGACTTATTTTGTCATGTATAACAAGAAATCCTATTAGTGGAATGTGATTGTGTGAACCCCTATTTATATTTTTTTGAATATATCTTACCTTCGGTGTTGTACTAAGTAGTAGTGGCCCAAACACAAAATTCAGTGCGAATCGGCCACTTGTTCAAACACGTTACATAGCAGCGTTCCATTAGATACGACGGAACAACTGTTTCAACTTAGACAATGTCGTGTTTAGTATTGTCTGACTGACTCAAATATAACCTAAAATTATTATATGTAAGTAAAAATTTTGCAACTCCTCAATTTTAAGTTGCCTTTGCTTAATTCGCAACACGTAGATGATTTCTTATTGTTCATCATCATCATCATCCATCCATCAGCCTTTGGAGGTCCACCGCTGGACATAGGCCTCCCCTAACTTGCGCCACTCTGACCGGTCCTGAGCCCTCTGAATCCAGCGGATGCCATTCTTATCGTTACAAACGTATAATGTGTCGCCTGGCTCGTCTGCTCGTTTGTCGGCTATTCACAAAAAGAAAATCATCAATGTTTACCATAAGCCACAAATTATTAGCGAAATGTATTCACCATAGCGCTATCGGCTTCAGACGAGACCCCTTCGTCCAAAACTGCTACTACTAGGTTTCCCTAAATCGGAGTTTAGATTCTAGATTAAATTTCTGTTGATTCTTTTTCTCGATCAATATCTCATATCGGTACAATTTTGTGCGCAGTACCTGTGCACAAGTAGATATTATTATTTTCTTTATTTAAGGAAATAATGATTTTGTTAGGTAAACTAATCATTTCAAGAATTATTTAATCATAATTCATTTAATTTAATTAATAATTAAATGCACTATTTATCCAAGTTAAAAAATAATTGCGTTTCTTTTACCGTTTCAGGACAGTGAAGGCTTCGAATTGATCAAGGTAAGTTTTTAACTTCAAGGAGCACACTCCCCTACCCGTTGGTTATGGATATCTGTAACGTAAAAGACGTCATAATGACGTCACGATGACCGTCACGTTATTGTCCCATAAAAACTGGCTAGTTCTCTGTACAACTAAAATTAACAAGTTAACAGGTTACGTCACTTTGACGTTAATATTTGTACTACTGTGTCGTAAAGTCGTAAAAGTAAAAATAAGTGGCAAAAACTTTGTTTGTTACTACCTAGTAACCCCTACTCACTTGGCTTCTGTAAACCGATTTCTTACTTTTACGTAATACCCTCAACTGAAACAGTTTTACATTTACTCAATATAATCATTTAAAATTGATTCGGTTCAGGGTGTGTTGAATTTTGTTTAAAAGAACAGACCGAACAGGGTACTCACGATATTAGTGTAAACATTACGATGAACTGGACATTATACGAGTATTTTTGGATACTGGTAGCAGATAAAACAAGGGCTCGTATCGAAAATTTTTCTAAAAAGGCTCTGCGTGGGACACTGCAGACTTACAACAGGTTACTCTTCGCAATGTTCTCGATTCCTGATGCAGTAATGGACCAGCGATTGTAAAATCTCAGTAGCAGGTTCTGGATTTGAATTAGCACGCCTACGTTTCGAAGTAATGTACTTATTAGAAGTCAACATTGGATTCGCTAAAGGAAAACATTGAGAAAATTTACATAAATCAGACCACACATATTCGTAACAGAAAATATAGCTTGGATGAGTCGCTGAGGATTAAGTATGCGGGCTACCCGCTCATGATGCTGGGTTTCCGACACTGATGCCAAAAGACGCATGATGTACACGGTTGATTCCAGAAGGAGGATGGTAAGATACCAGACGGGAAAAATCCTAGCTCGCCTAGTAAGATAAGATTTAGAAGTTACATTTCGATCTGAAGTACGTAATTGAATTTGTTACTAATAATTTATATATATCTTAAATATATAAATAAAATATTTGTAACACAATTTCCTGACAATAATATCTTTCTGTTCATGAAGGATATATGAGAAAAACTACTATTTAGGGCTTTTATTAACAGAATTGAACTCAAAATAATGGTTATTTGAATTTTTGTCTGTTTGTCTGTTCGTTTGTGCGCGCTAATCTCAGAAATGGCTTAACCGATTTCGTTTTGGTTTTCACTAATTTATTGCAGAAAGCGTCACTTAATATTTAAAGATCGTTTCATCTCAATCCGTCCATTAATAAAAAGTCACAAATTAATTTAAAATAATGTAGTTAGCGTAAGGCGTCGTTTTTCCGAAGCGAAGTAAGGGCAGTTTGCTTTTCTTTAATAAAAATACTTGGTGGAAGGTAGAGAAAGCTCCATTCCGGTTTCGGAATTATCGTCGTGAACCCCAAAAATACGCAGACATAAAACATATACACACACAAATGATAAAAAGAGATAAAAGGGACGGCACACCGACCAATTCGATATGAAAAGCAGGCATTTTTCCACCAATCGCGGAATTATTGGAAAAACTAGCAAATGAATTTATTATGCCCCTCGGAGCCACCTCCCAACCCCCTCCCCCGTAGTATTATTTTATAGTGATTATGAACATGCGAGGCTTAAGCGGGTTGCACAATGCACATTGTCAATCAATTTAATGTATTGAGAACGCGAGTTCGCGATACAAAGGATTTGCATAAAGAGATTCTCATGAAGAAAATAATGATGCGAGTTCATGGAGAATTATTTATTGCGAGCCCAATTACACGATAGAGCTCGATACGTCAACATGGTGTTTCGAATGTAACGTTATATCTACTTAAATAAACAATTGATGCGCAAAATTATACACACCATAGAAAAACTTTCTAGAGCTTGTAATTTATGGGAGTTACCGTGTGTTCCGAAATAAGGGTCGTGGGTTGTTTTCTTGATCGCGACTTTCACGTAACATAAGTTCATATAAATTAGAAGCTGACGGCAAGAGTCCCTAATGGTAGATTCTAGAAGTAGTTAGTAATGGGCACTAAGTTTGTGAACGCTTGTACACTCTTGTTTTAAAGAAACCCACATTACGTTGTAATCCAAAAGCAACACAGACTTAGAAATGAAAGTGCATTCGTTCGCAGTATGAGTTTTTAATTTTGTTATTGTGAAACATTAAAAAGCTAATTTGAATTTCGGTTTAAAAATCAATAGTCTGCTGGTTCGGTAAGAATTCATTATTTTAGACTTGCGATAATTTAAGGTGTTTTGTATTTAGTTTCATTCATGTCCAAAATATTAGCAGTCTGCGACGAGGACAGTTCTTCAGTGGCAAAGTCTAAAGTGTCAAAATATATATTATTTAGTCAAAGCAATTCATTGACGGCTGCAACGAGCCATTGAAAGAATTATAATCCTGTTTAAAGACGTTGATATATTTATTTTAATAAAAAAAATCTATAATCAGTAATAAAATATATCTAACAGCCTTTCATAGTCCACTGCTGGACATAGACCTCCCCTAATTATCGCCAACCTGACCGGTACTGAGCCCTCTCAATCCGATGGCTCCCCGCCGTTTTCTTCAGGTCATCAAACCACCTAGTCGGGACACAACCTTTTCCTTTTACCAAGGCGTGAATTCACCTAGAATACAACACCCAACCCACGTAATACTCCCATAATTACATCAATTAACATCTAGAATCAATTACAGAATTACAATTATAAAACAACAGGTAATATGTATTATTGTTCGAATATGACACTTAAAAAAATTTACCAAAAATATCTTTAGCACAGTTATGGATGTGTTAAACAGACCCTCATCCTGTTTATCAACTAATAAACTAATACTAGCATTGCAGACTGAGATGGATGGATGGAGACATGATGATCATATCAGGTGGATGGATGGTTAGATAGTGTCACTGTCCTCGACAGTCTTGAAACCGAACTCAACTTACTTAACCATATTATAAATAATTAATTATATAATTAACAGGTACGACAATTATCTCCCAGAGATACTGTATAAACTAACACATATAAATATATATTTGATATAGTATATATTTCAATTTTCAAAACCGAAAAGTTATTATTATTCCAAAGCAAACTTATTAGCGTTTATAACTTAACGATCGGAAGCAAGGCGCAAGGAGTCCGAGGTTTTGAAACCTGGAGACTTGGTTTTGGTGAACGTAAACGTCGACAGGAAATACATACCGCTTAATACATTCACTGGCATACGAAATGTGTCAATCGGTATTTAGGCAGTGTTGGTTTACTCCTGATCTGGTCTCTACTCCTCACGGTTTAAAAAGGACCGAGTGGTGCTGATAGAAATAAATTTATAATACAAGCATATATCTATCTTGTAAATTTATTTAGTTACTTTTCTAACGTAAAGGCTGCCGTATTTGATAGTTAATACTCCTAATTTTTAAATATCTGCCGGTTAAATAAGAGGAAAGAACCCCTTTGAGTGTCCATATAGATAAAATTAAATATTAATTTCGACATCACCAAAACATTTAAACGGAATTTATTTCATAGTTAAAATTACATTTAATCATTATTTCCGTGAGCGTCTAAATTTTATTAATTGAAGAAGTGAAGAACATTTTATTTAGATTCAGAAAATTATAACCCTTTATGATTATTTACAATGCTGCAATGATTTTTTTTTTATTTCTCGTCACAATCTACTTATTTCCCTATACACCAATAGCATGACAATAGTTTAACTCCGATTGCTGAAAGCTGTCAAAAAGTATACGCACTTTGGTATCCTGCTGCGCAAATACGAAGCAATAAACTAAAATCATTCAGACTAAACTTTTTAAACGACCTTTACGAAGGCTATCCGAACAGACAAATATAAAAGAACGGGGATTTCCCGTTATTGTATCACGTCGGTATCTCCAACAAATAAAACACTAGCAGATTGTGCTCGCTTGATAGACAAATCTATTGGTTTGATGCGTAGGAAAAAGAATTTCTCCATTCAGAGGAGGCGCAGTATTCAAATTAAATTACCAAGAGACTTATATAGAGCAAAATCCGACTATTTACGTAAGTCCAATTACAGTTGTCATATTTAGTTTAGGACGTTACAGTTTTAGGATCTAGAAACTTATATCTGTATAAGATGTATGGGTGCGAGCGTGTGTATGTGTGTGTGAAAGAGACAGAAAGACAGTTAGTCAGTACTTTAATTGCAATTTGAAATAATCGAATAATAGAAATCGGACTTGCAGCTCTCAACGTTGCAGACGTTTGTTTGTAAGATCGTTGAATATTTTCAGTATACGTATACTAGGTGTATACGGACCACACGATAGCCAAACGTAACATGGTAACAAGGTTGTCATTAGCGATATGCTGCCTAAGAAGTCATCCCTTGGCAGAGATTGAAATTTTATTCCTTTAGATGGATCGCCAATAAACGACTTTATTACCCGTTAGTAAGGTTTATCACGACATAAAGTTAATTTTAGGTCGCTAGTTCTAGTTCCTTACGAGAATATAATCAGGTAAGTTACTAACAGGGTTTCCATCACTTAATTTGAAAAAAAAAAAGCAACCACTAGGGATCGCATTTTTACGAGATAGATAGATAGATACCCCTGGAAAGGCCGCGGCAACTTATTTTTTTAGGTTTAAAGTTCTTTGAATTCGTGTCACTGTCACCCGCTCGTGCAACCTACTGTCGAAAAGACGAGGTTTTGGTGCCAGATAATTTCCACTAAAAGTTAGTGTTATCATCACAGCCTAAAAATGCCTCACATAAAAGCCAAGTGTACCTTTGACAACTACATACACCTTTCGGAACATTATGAACTTCTTTTATATGTCCAAGATCTGTAACGTAGTTTTTTTTTATGACAAAAACAACTGAAGACTAATTTCTAAGTCCTGTATAAATTGAAAACATTACTGTCAATGTGTGTTGATTGTAAGAATCGATCTCGGGAGCCTCTGACGTGAGATCTACGTTCAAGCCACTAGGCTGTCACTGCTCAGGCTGCTACTGTTCGGTCGGTGGTAGGTTTCGTCCGTTACCTACATCCTCGTTAGCTACCAACCTATTCCTAAAATCAGTCGGTGATTTATAACTCGTTGCCGTCGCGAAGTTGTGAAGCTACAAGCGGTTTTACCACTTGCACCTTTGTCATTCCATTCGATTCCCAGTTTTACGCCAGTAACGGCTCTAGTATAGAGAATGACCTCAGTATCTCACTATCAAATACGTTTCTGTTCTTTTGGTTGCTAACAAAATAAAATAATTGCTTCTAGATCCTTAAGATACGACCAAGTATTTGATTTATTGAATACTTTTACTGAATCGCTTCACAAACAGATCTTTGCGTTACTTTGCGGTACTTTGCGGAAATTCATTGTTATTAAATTAGTATTAATTTATTTCGCAACAATCCGCAAGAACAATGTATGTTGATATATACTTCTATACATGCATGAAACCTCCCTCCCTCCCACAAAGAAAAACATGCAATTATGATAAAAGTATACACTTTGATTTACAAAAAGTTTTCTTAAATTATCTTCTATACATATAATAAAATTCTAACTGATCACTTTCTGTTCAAGAACCATATGTATATGAAAGTAATAATTATTATGGGACCCTTATTAACGCAACAGAACACAAAACAAAAGTTTTGTCTGTTTGTATGTGCGTTTGTTCGCGATAATCTCAGAAACGGCTCAACCGATTACGTTCTGGTTTGCACTTATGTATTACAGTAAGCATCACTTAACATTTAAAGTTCGTTTCGTTGCAATTTTTCAATAAATAAAAAAGTTATAAATTAATTTAAAGTAATGTATGTTCTTTTTCCAAGCGTAAGCCGTAGTTTTTTCGAAGGGTAACGAGGGCAGTCTGTTGGACTATCATTAATTTTTAAGCAAACGGAAAACGTGTGCGTAAGAATAGTGATATGACACACATTTGAATCTCAGGCGATTCAATGGCGCTTTGTGTCTCGGGCTGGTCGCGGGGCTAACCCTGACGGTACCAGTGAGTGCAGGTACTTACCATTATATTTCTGAGGTACTTACTATTATATTTCTGAGGTACTTACCATTATATTTCTGAGGTACTTACCATTATATTTCTGAAATCGACTTTAAAATGTTTTGTCCTTCGATAGCGGTGGTTACAACCGACTTATAATGGAATTCTGAATATAATTCCTGCTTATATATGAGTCTGTGACGTGTCTGTGATGCCTTTGCTACAAATGTCCATGAGCGATGTCGATTATACTATGTACATCTTATTATCTGCCAGCCATTGAAATTGGCTATGATTTACGCATCAAATAAGAAAAATGTATATTAGCAACCCTTTGATGAGGTTTAGCTCCCCTGATTCACTGTTGAGTTTTATTAAAACACAGTCTTAGCGAATTAATTAAGGATTTCGCTTCGTTTTCGCTAAAGGACCTTTAAAATGTTCATACATAACCACGTTGGAATATAGAGCAATGAAGCGTTAAGCTGACGTTCAACCACATTAGTCAGCAAAATGTTCAAGCTAACACGGGCCAGAAGTCCTCACAGTTGTTGAATTTGATTAAATAACAACAGCCCTAGTCGATGACGTAATAAGTAATCGTAGAATTAACTCAGAATAAGTCAGTCAAACTCAGTAACAAGACAAGTGGCACCTCAATCATAGATCCGATACATCATATTTCAAAACGTTTTTATGTTAATTAAAATAATGTTTATCGGTATAATTTAAGTCACAATTTTTAATTGGTACATATGGTATAATTCAATTAGTATACTTTTTCAATAATAATTTATATTTTAATTCTAATAAAAAATGGATCGGAAATTTTAAATGGATGTAATTATGCTAATGTTTCTACCTTTGTTTTTTCCTAAAGTTTGTATGATCTATTTTTCGTTTTTTACTTACATCCAATTTAGTATCGATGTACAGGTATACAGTTCAAATTAACCTTACTATTACACCGGTAAGTACTTCGCATTCTCAAACAGTATAAGTGCAATAGCACGGCTCGGACAAGTCGTTGATTTTCGAGTGACTTACTACATCTAAGTCGAGTCGTGAACACTAAAACTACGTAAGTAGTAGTTTGAAGGATGAGTTACGACTCCGTAGCTCCGTAGCCCGTCGCCGCCGGCCCGCTCCACTACGTCGATAAAAAACTAAATGCCTAATCAAAAACAAACATTCCGTGACTACCGCCAATAGGATCGTCGACGCAAATCATCCCGTGCCGTAGCGGAGCCGGAACAGCGAAAAAAACCGACCGTATTGTTTCTACTAATAAAAAGTTCTAATAAACATGCAACTAAGCTACGGGCTTCCGGGCAAATAAAACATAAAAATATATCCTATTTTCATAGGGCGAGGGAGGCACCGCGAGGGGGCGAGGGGGATGGGGGCCCCCATCTGCGCAAAAACCCAAAAACATCGAAATGAAAATGAGTGTAGCGGGAGGCAGGAGCCTGTGTTGGTAATTCATTTTTAACATTAAGCCTGTGTGAGTTTTTAAAGTACAGTCGATCGCATTATGCTAATGTGTAGTTTTGGCGAAAATTTTACTAAAAATATTATTGTGAAAATCGGTCCGTGCGGTTACTGAAGATGTTGTTCGACGTATGGCTAAACGCAAATTTTATGCGATTTTAAAAATCTTTGTAATGTATATAATTATTATTACGTTACAATTTTATAATAATTACATGAAAAACGAACCTGGGTCGGGTCGGTTGTGACACTGTTGGCCGAGCGTGTGTTCCCGGTTTCGATTCCAGCCAGGACCAGACATTTTTGTGGCGGACGAACATTTGGTCTCAGGTCGTGGGAAGCGGGTCTTCGTGCTCACAAATCAATGCTACGTACAAGCGAGTGCCACACGCAACATGAGGAATCCTAATGCTAGATTGCGAGTGAACATATATTTATATTTTTGTTTAAAGATAAAGTATGAAGCCGTGTTCCAATCTTTACACGTCTGTTTAGTAATTTCTATTTCGTTTATGATAGCTATTCAATTTAAGTTTAACGGTGCTTTGTACGGGAATAGTTAAAGTTCCGGTTTACGGCGTCTAAAGGTGTACGGACTTAACGGTTTGTGTCCGCTAAATTTAAGCTATAACATTTACCATTCTTCACGTTATTTTTGAAGACAATTAAAAAAATCTACTTTATTATGCGGTAATAAGGACCTGGTATTGATAGTTTACTGTGTGTTATTACTGTAATTTGTAATGTTTGAGCCCTAAATATGGCCCATACACAGCACGCATCAAATGTAAATATGCCTACAAAATGTGTTTTGGTAGTACCGTCGACGCACTTAGCCACACATACTTAAAAATAATTCTCCTAATAAGGTAAGCACAAATCTCCACGTTAGTATGCATCATCATGACTACCCATAACTGCTAAGAGACTAGGTTCGAGTCCTTGTTAGAATTAGAGACATTGAAGCAACAGCCCGAGACGCTTTTTTATGTTAAAAGCCAACAGACGAGCAGACGAGCCACCTGATGGTAAGTGGTCACCATCGCCCATGAACATCAGCAAGACCAAAGGTATCGCTGATGCGTTGTCGACCAGGAAATGAGAAGAAGGTAAGAAAGAATGTACTGGCTTTCAAGCCTCCAGCCGGAACACGACTTGTCGTTTGGCGGCTGAATGAAGCAGGAGGGTGGTAGCTAGCCAGGCAGACTTCACGGAAAGATAATAATATCAGTATTAATATCAATGACTTAATAATAATATTCATAATGTAATCTTTAAGCGAAGCCCTACCACCAAGCAGACTGGCTTCTGTCGCCTCTTACGACACCCTTTTCTACCATACGCTGGCCAAAACCACCTAACTCTCCGATCGCTTTATTCGCTTCTTTTAATACGCAGCTATGTCGAGTATGCGGCGGTCACAGGTATTTTAATTAGCAAATAATGTGACAGTTTTTCTAAATCGGAGTGCTTAACTTGAGTGTACAGGGCGCGGGCTCGCATTGTGCCTCTACACACACCCACACGCACTAGCGCGAACATAAAACGCAATTTTGTATTAGATTTAATTTGAGTCGCACACAGCCTCGCGACGCGTGTGCGTACGGAAGTGTACCCGCTCGCTTCCTACGCACAAATTGATTACGATCGTCGACGGAGAGAGAAATTTGCATACACGTGGCGGATTTTTCTCTTTTCATAGTATAGGAAGAAAATTATCAATTCGTCTCTCGCTGGATCGCATTAATTCGCCGTCAGTTTACGTGTTCAGAGGACGTAACCGTCGCGCAGGAGGGTCGGCTCGAAGGACCGAGTCGGGCTAAGCGTTCGGGGCATGTGTGTCCGGAGACGTCGGGAGGTGCATGCGTGATAGTTTGCGAGCATAGTGCAGGTGCAGGCCGGCCGAGCGTGCAGTAGACGCGCGGCTTCGCGCGGCGCCGCCGCTCCGACGAGTGAGCGCCCGATTTAAAAACTATACGAACGAACCCGCGCAGCGAGAACCGTAATACCACCCCCCGCGTAATGATTTTTTGGCGATGAATTTATATTCGCGCGCGAGCGGTGCCACTTTTTCGACCCCCCCACCGACCCACTCCCTGCTCATTAACGCAACCCAGATATGCAATTCTGATCTTTGACGAGGAGGCTGTAGTGTCGGCGGGCGCCTCGCCGGGAGAGGTGCCCCGTTTTGTTTTTTCCCGCCCGGCTTCATTATTGATGGCATCGGGACGGTAATGCGGAAGCATGTGTGAACGTTTCATTACAAAAGGTGGACGCGGCTCGTGTTAATATTGCAGACCGGCCGGGCCCGACCGGACGGGTGGACGCTTCCGAAAAAAAAGTCCAATTAAAAATTAACAAAAAAATTAAATAGTCACAATCGTCTCGCGATAGGATTCGGTCGTCAAAATTTTTCATTAAGTTTACCGTTACGCGCGGTGGCCGGGACGCGCGTCGGAAAAGTTTCGCTCGAAGTTCGCTAAAGTTTGTGGCACGTGTGTGGACAGACGTGACGGATTGGCCAGGCTGTTGATACGCCGTGTTTCATTGGACATTCCGCCTCCAATTCTGAACTCTCGCCGGGAAAAAATAAAACCGTAGCTACTATCGCAATATTTTGTCAACACGTTACTTTGTTTATCTCGTTCCTAGTGATTTCTTACGGACATTGTCTCCTGTGACTTTGTTGAAGTTTTTCTATTTGTTGACGTTTTCTACGGAGGCCCCACGGCGCTACGGCTGGCTCTGAGGTAAGTGTTTAGTTGAAAAACACTACACTATCCCCGTTGATACTTATTTAAATCACTACTTTAATTGTGGTAAATTATAAAAAAAATAACAGGCTTAAATTCCAGTGTTACTGATTAAAAAATATTTGTTGCTGCTTAAATTATTGTCTGTAATTAAAAATAAATTCAACAGATAAAAACATCTTGTTCGACTTGATTTTTAATCACGCGACGGCCAATCCTCTGGGTGTATTGTGATAACGTAATTATCATGATAATGGTGCTCGCGGCCTAGGGGCGAAGGTATGTTGCAAGTGCGGCCGGAGCTCGTGCTTACACTTTTGCATAGATAATTACTTTATTTCAATGTAGTAAAATCTGCATCAGCTACCATTGATATCCATCTACATAGTAACCCTTTGAAATTAGGTTCTTGAATTTAACGTTAATGAAATTACCAAAGAAGGCGAAGAAAAAACTAGAAACGCTTTCTATGTTGGAACTTCCATTTGTGGTCATAATAGTTAAATATTTTTCCCTAATACGCGTAAAGTTTATCTAGAGCATAATCAAGAATTCTATTAAATATAATTGAAATATTTTTTGATTATATCTGCTAATAATATCGAACTATATAATTCATTAAACTTAACATTATCTACACGAAATATATATGCTATAATAGACGAATACCGTATTCACCAGTAATTAAAAGTAAGTTACATTTTAAATATTACTGATACATTTACATAATACAATCGTCGCAACTCATCCTGTCCCGCCGTTAGTCTCGAATATTCTCTCACGTTGTCAGTAATTAAGTTCGTAAATCTTCCACGCTGGCCACGTGAGGGTTGCCTTCAAACATCCGTGAAAATACTATGGATCGCGGGTATGTTGTTAAGAAGCGGGTCCGTCGCTTACTTCTTGGCCGGCGACGCGTCGGTGATACCCTTAGTGATACTATGTCCAGGGTATCTTTGACCACATATCGTCATTATACTGTTAATTTGGTTTTTCGACTATTAACAATTGCAAGTTGAAGATGATTGAAGCAAATGACAATTATTTTTCATCGCATACATCACTTTGAAATATTTGATGTGAGTGCGATTTTGACAACCTTTCGAACTACTGGACTACCACTATTATATGTATTTACATAATACATACATAACATATTTCCACTTACATAAAAAATCAACATTACACCATTACCGCCATTAATATATAGATATACATAAACATATTTTATTGCAATTGTAAATTCTTCTTATACATTTAATTCTAAGCTTAAATCATTGTACACATGTAACTGTGATTATGGTACTCCTCGCGATATTTCGACCCAGCAGCATAAATCGTGGAAATTTTCCGAAAAGCTCGAAGGACCAACTAATACACCACATAATTTTTTTATTACTCTAGTCGTCTTGCACTGATGTTGGTCAAGATCATAGGCAATGTAATTCACATTCGTGTTTCGATGCGCAATGATTTCGAATATGCAATTAAGTAATTTGGAATGAAACGAAAAAGTTTCTGTGTAAATTTTTCTTCTTTGATTAAGTACAAATTTTATAATTCGTCCCACTGGCTCTGTGACGACGTGACATTTTTTTTCTATTAAAAGTCCTACGAGTAGGCAATATAGTTTAGATTGAAACATCGATCCTTCTAATCAGGTAATTATTTTATTCAACATCTGAATTATCATGCTTGTAACAATACGTTTCATGAATTATGACGATAACTAATCAACGAACTAAAGATTCCTGTAACCAAGGAAGTGTTAATCAGTCTATACGTATAGATCTAATTATATAACCATTTGATCTTGATTTTTGGTTGAAGCAAAAACACATAATACAGTACTTAATGAGCTGCACCTTCCGCTGTACCGCAGCTTTTGTTCAAAATTAACTTGGTAATCGTTTTTTTATTGATTTAATATCATAGTAAACAAGGTCGACTTATCGATAACTATTTTGGGATCTTCAAACGTAATGTAGATTGCGTCTCAAAGCGAGCGGACCCGCTGGTTTTGTTAACGTGTCCCGAGCGAGGTGCGTGTTGAAGCGCGCGCCCGCTGCAGCCGCGAGCTCAGTGCGCGCAGCTAGCTCCCGTGCAACGTCTTGCAGCCCTTGGCCCCTATTGTGTCATAGATTCCGTTTTTGGAGCAGGTTTACAACATGTGTTTGATTTTGGAACATTTAAACTTTAACCGTTTAGCGGTTGAATGGGCCGTTCTATAATGTCTGTTGCCAGTTTAAAGCCGTTTACAACGAAAATAGTTTAAGTAGGAAGTTTGTTTACTACTTCGTAACTATATCATTATACTTATATTAAAATGTATTTTACTTACTCATTAATACGTGAATAATAAATTAATGTTAATGACGTTTTAATTAAATATAATAATTGTGAGTTTTTCATTTTGAATGTTTGAACTGAGTTTTGTAACAAGAAATTTATTACTTCTGCACGTTCCCCCGTAACTCCTGTACTCGGAGCTAAACGAGTCAGAAATCGAAAGTTATCAGAATCGTAATCAAGCGAAAACAATAAAAGGAACTGCAAAACATCCACCCCCTAATCTCATCGGCGTCCAGACGAGCGATCATCGATTCGGCGCATCCATCTCCCAGTCGCACGGAGAACCAGACTAGGAAAAAGTAAAAAACGGTGACAGACTCATTCCGTCCGGCGTCTCAGTCCTAATCGCGCCCCCACACGCACGCGCGGCTTTTTAATTGCATCCCCCTTCCCCCGGAAAAAAGGGCCACGATGGATTAGCATACAGCCTCGGCGCGAGAAACGAGCGCACCCCTTCAGTTTTTACGCGCTCTCCCGCCATATTTTTTCGCGGCATATTTTCAGCGGAGGGGGGGACTGCGTGCGCGCCGCAGTCGGCGAGCGCCGGCGACAGCGCGATGTGCATGCCGCCGCCGAGACCACCCCACGTATTGCACTTACGCGTTTACAACTCTGACTAGTTTTATTTTTAATGTGAAGTGCTGTGTTTTAAGGATTTATTAAATTTTCCCAATTAAAATACTGGTGAGTTTTTGCACTGTTTATCGGGCGTGACGTTAGAACTAGCAATTTGGTGATAGTTGGGAGCAAGGTCGCGGCTTGATGATAATATTATTTGCACAAAAATATGTGTTAGAGTATTGCGGATAACCTCGTTTTAGGACAACGCGGACCGTTGTGATAGTTTCTGTTTTTTCTTCATCGCTACCTAATTTTGAATGGAATATTTGTTCAATTATGTTACTTTTTTTGGCGGGAAGAAATCGCCGCATTATCGTAATTACATCAATCTTAAGTTTAATTTCCAATTCAGCAAAATTTCACTTAACTTATAATCTGAAATAAGAAGATTTTCATGAGGATTGCAGAATTCTATAATGTAGATAAATATTCGACTTAATAGTTAATTAAGTCGATAGTTAACTTAATTTTATCCCAATATTGAAGAAATAAACTCTAATATCCACTTTCACATATACATATTTTATCGTATGTAATGTTTATATAAGTTATGTGCTCTGGTAACTATATTAATCAATAGTTTAATATCACATATAAATTTCAACTTATACTTACTTTAAAAATCTAGAATAACAAATTAACGTAGAACAACCATATTTAACTGTATACATAAAGAGAAATGTAAAAGTAGTTTGAATTTCAAAATACCATTCTCTCCATTATCCGTAATTGTTATGGTTTTTCTTATTTTCATTCACCGAAGCAAACTATAAGACTTTACATGGATTATTAAAAAGGTCACAGAATTGCAAAAGGTAATAATTTCAAAGTTCCAATAGACTCGTTAGTGGAACACGCGTCGGCGGGAGCGCACGCATTTTTCTACTTGAAATTATTCGAATCAGCGCTATTTGGAACAGAATAAGAGCTCTAATTAACACCAATGTAGCTTTTATGGCATCTGTACCTACGTGTATATTTTGACGTTAACTTTTTAGAATTTAACATTGATTCGATGATACTCACCTCATTAATTGCTTCCCACATAGACCCCTTTACAATATTGGCTATTAAGCATTCAAAATTTTCTTATGATAATTATACTAGTATAATAAAATGCTTATTTTGGTATTGAGATTTTATTATTTTATTATTTTTAAACAATTATATTTTTTTTGCATTTCCTAAGATGACAAAAGAAAACATAAAACCACAGACTATAGACAGGTAAGTGGGTACACAGAATTACAATAATAGATAGGTTAGATGTGCATAGATACAAAAATTATATTTATGTTTATAATTTATTCTTAAACAATGTTAGATATAAATACAGATAATAACATAAATGGTAAATATAAATAATATAAAATAATAATAAATGGTATGATACTTAAAGTATTATACAATGTTATAATATAAAACATTATTTTTGTAATTCTTGGCTACCTATAGAAAAAATCATTCAAAATTTCCGAATTTTAAAAGCAACTAACTTAAGAATCTCAAAAAATCACTTCTATCTACTAAAAAGACTTTAAGTTACTTTAAAATTGTTAAATCAAAATCATCTGATTTACTTAAGAGACATTCTGAACGAAGAAATAAATAAGAAGGAATAATAGTTCCAATCTCTTCCATCGGAGTTTTTGATGTGGCCCAAGTGTTCAACAGCTTGTCTACATATTACTTGTAAACCCTTTATTATTTCAAACAAAATATAAAAAATATATCGACAGCAATCTGAACTATCTATTTTAAGTATAATGTAATATATGTTACATCTTTGTTTAAATTCATGACTTCTTGTGTGCTTCGAAAACGATAAATAGCAGTTCTTGTTCGTATTACATGATGGTTTTTAACCATTACCGTAACCCGTCGGTGTATACAACAATTTTCAATACTCAAGTATCACTCACGCGTACACCAATCGACACTGGAACATCGTGATGGAATATACCCTAGTCTCGCTGTAGTGAGAAAACATCCGTCTTTCACAGTGCATTGACCACAGGTTGTAGGTAAATATATTATCTTGAAGCCAACTCGGTAGTGCTGTAATGTTTTAGTGTGGATCTCCTTAGTACTGTAATATAGGTACTGCACCCCACAGGAAGCGTCGACCGTGCTGTTCATAAAACAATAAACTATGATATTGACAACGATATTCAATGTATCATCTACATATCTGTCGATCCTTAATTGCAATGCTTAATATTATCTCTAAGATATCAATAAATTATCAATATACTAATACAGTTATTTTTTTTTTAATTTTAGTTTTATGTGTAGTATATACGTTTCTGACTTCGAAATGTTTTTTTAAACGCGCCATACGCATCGTAATACATACGTGCGTTATATTCTGCTAGCTGCCCGCCCGGAATTCGTTCGGGTTGTAAAATGATTTGTATTCAAATGATATATAGCCTATTTCCGTCCCGAATGACGTGCCTTTAAAATGGTAAAAGAATTATTCAGATATATGTCGAAGTTCCGATGATACTTTCCGCATATACGCAAACTCACAAAATTCGCGCTCTCCCTTTACAACATTATTAGGCATAGAGGTTTTTTTGTTATATATTTTGAATCTAATTTTTATCCGCTAACGAATGTAACTCGTACTCAGTAATAAATTTACCTTTGTACATAATATTTATAAAACAAAATAAATTTGTTAAGAGAATAATAAAATAATATTCGTTTTGTCAATGACAAGCGTTCCCTGCGTCCGTCGTGTTTTGACACTTTCGTAGAGCCCGAGGTCGCGTAGATCTTCCCCCGAGTGTTAATAGAGTCGAGCGCAACCAAACTAACTGTTCTGGCGGAATTTTCACACTAAAGAAAGTTACTGGGAAAATTAACTAACGAACGATCTTAAATGAGTGCGAATCAAAGCTCAAATTACGGAAACAGCGCTTCAATATGGAAAGAAAAAAATATCCTATTACCCTGTTCGTTCTGATAGTGAAGATGCTCTCTTATCATGGTTTAATTTGCGGAACACAGTTAAAAACATTCAATTTATTTTAGTAACAAAATATGTACTTTAATGTTGGTTACATTAAAATGAATTATAATCTTAGAAACTACCTAAATATTAAAATCTTATTACAGTTTTATAAAAAAATATATTAAGAGAGCGTGCGTGCGGCTCTGTGAGTTTGTGTGTACGCAGAGGGTAATGTATCTAAAAAATTGTTTTAATATTTGAAAGATACATTATTAAGGATGGACATAGAAGACATATATTATGGGTACATATGTGTAAATTAGCATAATTGTTCAACCGTAACCAAGTCGGACCGGCCGCTAATTATTTATAAATTTGTTAGACTCCGATATTTCGTATGTATCTCTATGGTGAAACAAAAAAAACTGTTGATTTAGTGTCGATTAACCCATAGTTTTTATAACGCCATTTTTGTTTTTATCTTTTAAACATCTCATTTAGGTAACGTTAATAAATAAGTAATAGCCTTGTGCGGAGCACGAGTCTTTTATAATAACTGAGGAGATTTCGATTGTATTTCATTGTGTTGCTCCGTTGTAGATGGAAAGAGGTGCATTAAAGACTATTGGACAATCACAACCAGGATTATTACTTAAAATAAACAAATAATTAACAGTTTATTAACAGTGGCCGATATTACGCTTGATTTGATTACACGAAATTGGAATGTTCATGTCAAAATTCGATTCGCAACCTAATATTGCAGGGAGTGAGCCCTTTACAGATCATCATACTCTGAACCGCCAAGCAGCTCGATACAGGTATTAGATCACCCGTAGACAGCGTTTCGCTTTGGAAATACCGCGGGAACAGATTGACCCGTAATATATATAAGTTCCAAATATACCACGAAACATCTAAACAGACAAATAAATAAAAATTCCATAAATGTAAGTTTAGAATTCTAAATTGATAAAAAGTCTACCTAATTTAAAGTAAAAATAAATTCGAAGTGTTTTTTTAATATAATTAAATTATTTTGTTAATAGCTTAATTTTTATTGTATTATTATTCCACATTTATTATTCATAATTGGTTATCGGACTTTCTATTTCTGTAACATAAACTCTTCATACTTAAAAATTATTTTATATCTAGTTCGGTTTGCTATTGTATACAGTATATTATTAAACACTTTTTCCCCATTTGTAACGTAATACTGTTATTCACCAAGTACCGTCTCAGCCGGGATACGAAGCCGGGACCTTAGCGCGGATTGACTAGTCAGTATCGACTGAGCTTCAGCGTCATAAACACATCATAATAAACTACAATCTATAAGCATTACGTTTGAAAATTATCAGCTTTGAACTTGAAATCCGATTTTTAAAAAAAATCTAAAGCTAATAGGAAATAATTATAACTAATTTCACGATGAAGCAAAACATCTTGAAGAAGGAAAAGTAACATGGCTGGAGTTAAAAGTTTTCCGAATTGTTCTCAAAAGTATGTCGGAACGCCAGCTGGCACCGGTCCAGCGTGGTGGACTCTGCCTCGGCCACGGCTCCATCGGGAGCTACCGGAGGGCGCGGCTCCTCTTCACTTGTAAAGAGGTATGAGCGTCTTGCACAGTATGTCCAGCGTATAATTACATGTTAATCTACTTATATCCTTACATCATGCGTGAAATGAAACATTAACATTATATAAACTAAGTTCATGGTGAAACTTAGTCATTTGTCTACTTAATCATCTAACCACACAATACATCAGTCCCGCTCAGTTCATGTCGAGTGCATAATTCAAGTATTAAAATTGGTTGTTGTTTATTTTACTTTACAATAGGGAAGCTTTTTGTCGATATATATCTATCTGGCTATCTGTTCCATCGAGAATCATGGAAGAGATGAGAGCACTGCATAGATTGAGCTGATATTCGGTAGGTATATTTGTTACCTGTATTATTGATCTTATAAGTTTGTATGCACATTCTGTTGCGGGATCACTAAAAATAAATTGTTTTAATTATTTAAAAAAATATTGAATTATAATAACGGTCCCTTTATATTATTACTAAAAAGCTTTTTTTAATTTCTAATGATACCAAACAATGATAGAGTAAAAAAAATACTCACCTTACCATAGCGACACATACAGGTGTCATATCCAAATACTCAAATAAATAGTTATTCAACTATCCTACTAGCATACCGCTAATATGACTATAAAAGGTCATTATTATTTATTACATCACTATTATTTATTATGTTACTCAATAATAAAACATACTCCATTGTACATTATAATATACAACAATAATAAAACATTGACAGTTTTTGTCAGTTAAAAGTCTAATATTAAAATACGTGATTGATATTCGACGTTAATAATTATTATTAATAATTAAAACACGCCATGATTCAATCAATGTTCGGAACTACGCAAATTGTCATGTTATTAGTTATACTAACAGATAACCTTGAACCGGACATTTGGTAAACGAGTATTCTTAATAATCAATATAGTTTGAATATTGAAAAATTAGCCGCCTTATTCTTCAGGGTACATCGATGACTATATCAACTTGGGTGAACTAACATTTAAAAAAAATTTGAACAATATGTAGTTAGAAAGATGTAGTGAAATTAGATAGGACGAAAATAAGTTGTCATAAACAGTGAGTTTTACAAATAATTCGTCATAGTATTAGTATTAACATGTTCGCCCTATGTACATATACAGCTAGCATATCGTAGACAGCCATCCAGCGAGCGACTAGACGACACGTCACAACAGGATAGTGCGGCAGAAACTTGAAATACCTATACTTGACTAGTCCACAAACATCAATGCATATTACTTTTGTTCTGCTAATTACGCCGTCATCATAACCTAAAATTAATACGTAACACTACATTTTGTTAACGGCATGAGCGGCGTTACCTTGCATAAACTGATGCTTGTTTTATGTGGGCCTTTGTAACGTAGGTAACTGTTTTAAAACTGTGCATTTTGATAAATAGAAAGATGTTACAAAGAAAGATGTTTGACGATCCCCCAGTTGGTAGTAGACCTTGCCTGCCGAGCGAGGGGTCCCGGGTTCGATTCCCGGCCGGGGCAGACATTTATGTGACAGATGTTTGTTCTCGGGTCACGGGTGTTCGTGATGTCATATTTGTGTATGTCCACGCCGCTTGCAACACATCGAATCCTAGTGCGGGGGTGTGTGTGTGTGTAAACGTTTTATTTTTAGTTTTAAAAGATTATGAGTTTTGATAGAAATTACAACACGAAGCGACGTAGCATGAGAACCGTATTAATTGTGCAATATCCGCGGGCGCAGGGCAGGTGAGGTCTGGGAAATCCGTAATAGGAAACCTTCTCCGGTGGTCTTCTAATCATGAGCGTGTCTTCGTAGAAATCAGAATATTCCACGGAATCCGTTAACACGCTGTTTTGTACTTATGTAAATGTCAATTGAAGAATAGCGTATTCATCTTTTTATATAACACTAGCGGCCCGTCCCCGACTGCTTTCGGAGTGAACAATTTATATCATCTTAGTAACTAGGTAGGTATTTAAAAAAAAAAAAAATTAAAATAACATTTACACACTCACATCCCCGCACTAGGACTCCCTGTGTTGCGGATGACGTGGACATATACAATTATCACATCATAAACACCCATGACCCGAGAACAAATATTTATCTGTCACATAAATATCTGCCCCGGCCGGGAATCGAACCCGGGACTCCACGCTCGGCAGGCAGGGTCACTATCAACTGGGCTACGGGGTCGTCAAATGTATGTCATGTAGATTTCTCTAAATAGTATAAAAAATAAATGTATGTTATACATATAAATTACAATATAAACGACATGGACGCTACGAAACAACAGTGCCACAACCGATTCCAAGGGAGTTATAACTTACTTTGTAATTGCCATAATATGTTGCTCATAAATGCCGAAGAGTTTCTTTCGCCATTACTTCGCCAATGTTTCTAATCGAGAAATGACATCCATAAGTGTATTTATAGAACACGTAAATGATTAAATGATTTTGAATCATGACGTACGAATTTATATAAATATATACGTGATATATAGCTTATGTCCATTGGGAATTATGTACCTTTCAAATGATAAATATTTTTTCCAAATAGGTGCTGTTATGCTGGATATTACCCTCCGCATACACACAACTTCTCCTAAACGGCTGGGTCGATTTTGATGACATTATTTTCGACGGAAATGTAAAAGAAAATAATTATTTACCGTCTACTTCATGAAGTCGGGTTTTAATAAATAATTATGTTAAATCACATCTATTACCTATAACCTAATCTGTGTCGCAAAACGGTTGTATGACTTCGATCAAGACATATATTTAATTCATAGATGATCCTTAAGCCCCTACAGAAACTATGCAGTTGCCACGTGGGGTTTTGGGTGATCAGATCGCGTTGCTTCGTGTCCACTCTTCATTGTCAAGTCCTTTAACACTCAAAGGGTCCAATAAAAGCTTTATTGCGTTTCAACGTTCACTCGTTTGCCAAACGGATCGGTCGAGGTGACATCACGACCAATTCTTATCTACTTTATACGAATTTTCTCCCAATTTTCGCTGCTTTCTTAGAGTTAAATGTTATACTAATGTGTTTTCTGACTTGTTTTAAGTCAAATAAAGAAATACAATTTTCAACGAGATATTTGTGTTAAAATAATGGTCTAAATTAGCCTAGATAATTGTAATACATTTCCATCATATTTCATTTCATGATATTAAGTACATCGATATAAAGAAACTAACAACTTGAGAACGGCCCGAGCGAGTTGACTGATTTTGGCAGGACAAGGTTTGCATCAAACATATTTTTTGTTACATCCATCGGAGATGGCGGAATTTTGATAAACAATGTTACGGTCAGTTTGACAGTTTTATTCATTGATAGAATCGTTTGGATAAATCCATTCCCGGCGATCTGACTGACCGACTAACACTTTTTGATAGGTACAGTTGTCTTTTTCTTCGCTACATATCATATGAAGACATCCGCACATAACCCGATTATTTGTATCGTTAGACATTGGTCGCTAAACCGCCGGTATTTATTATTACCGTTAGACATCGATCGTTAAGTCACGTCGGAAGCCTTCGGATAGAATTAAAACTCCTGGCACTCGAATAGACAACTAGCCTCTACACTAACCTGCCCCGGAGGTGCGTGATGACGCTCCAAGCCTCCTTAGTTATAAGGACAAACGCTTGCTTTGCAGTTGACCGCCAAAAGGTTAAAGGAAATGAATACGTATCAATTTGAAAATATTTCATTGTTTATATATGTATAAACTAATCACGTGAATAACATCGGGCATACGGTATGGTTTGAATAGGTATTTCCTCAAACTTTTACGTCAAATACCTTGTTTAGTTGTTTATTTTGAAAATGATCGCGAACTTTTCTATTTCGTTATCAACACGACCCCTGTATATTTGCATTGAATTATACATTTTGTTCACACTAGATCAAACTAAAGAAGAAACAAATTTCATTTATGTAAACATGAAGTACTAAATATCGCAGAATATAAATTTATTAGTTTTTTTCCCAATTAACGACTCCGATTGGTCGAAGTCGAACGGATGCCTTACGGTTTACCTACATTAACCAACCAATTAACCAGAACGCCGAGTGAGCAGTTATTGTTACAACGACATGAATAGGTTGTGACACACACAATCACTCGTGACCCTTACGCCACGGTAAGAGGGTTTATTTTAGCGTCGACTGCGAATGATAAAAACTTTTTGCGATAGTCGTACATCATATGCAATAGTTTTTGGAAATAAAACAATTGTTGCATTATAAGCTGGTTTGTCGATTCAGTGAATGAACGCCACGTGAATTGTTCTCGAGGCTGCATGAAACATTGTGGCAGTCACGTTGGCCGAAATCCTATTGTTTATTTTATGCCTTTGTCAGAGGCTTCGATACTTTTGTAATTCGCTCAGTTAGCGATCCATCAGTAGGTTCGGCCAACGCCTTTTCGGTGTGTCATGGCGGTGATGAGGGCGGTTTTAATGCGTTTTCAATTCGCGTCGCGCGTAACCTACCTTACCTAAGGGTATCAAAGCATTGATCGAGTCTCTCTATACAAATGAGGGAGCCTCGAACATAATTATTCCGTTTGTCCATTGTGATAAACTTTACTGATCAACTAAAAAAGAATAATAATTTCTTATAAACAGCTGTCGTACATTTCGAAATTTGCCATAGGAGCCCAAAATTTAAATAATTCTATTTATAAATATACATACAAAGACTGTTCGCGTTCCCTTCAATAGTTGAACACACACTCCACTAACTCTCAGCACTCACACACACAGTTAAATTTGTTGTTCGAGTGGCGTGGTTGTCGTTGCCACGAAACACATTAAATACAAGCAAAATTAATATTTTGTCTCTCACACCTGGCTGCCCCGGCAATCGAACCCGGGCCTCATCTCGCTAGGCAGGGAGAGTCACTTCCAACTGAACACCTACAAACTGTTCGTGTGACTTCGCATAAATATTTCAATCAAATGTTCATCACCCAAACCGCTTGCATAGAATGCACGACATTCCGCTCCGATAAAAGTTTTAATCACAATATCCTAATGTTTTACATGACACTGTTTGTGTTGCGGCTGCCGACTCATATACATTTTGTTTATGCTGTTTACCTTCGCGCGTCCGCCATAGCTATACTTGTAGAAAATGGTACACTAAATTGATTCTGTTTATTTTTGCCAAGCGGCTACGTTTTTAAGGCGCGTTTATTGGACTAATTTAATTATAATTTTAAATGGTCGTATGGTGGTAGGATTTTGTACCTGCTTAATTAGGTATCTGTAACTCTCCTTCTAAAATAATTTTTCCGTCGTTCACTCGAATAACTCCTGATCTTGCCCGAAGACATACAACCGCTTGGATATGTAGGACACAAATGTTCTTTCACACAGAAAATACTATTGTATTTTGATTCAACATCAGATTGTCGATAATTTCATTTATATTTACGGTATAGTTATCACACACATGCCATTACTAGGTGGACGGCGTGAACATACACGCATGAGACATCACAAACATTCAACACTTTAATCAAATATTTATCCGTCATGTTAAATTACTTAAGGATTGTTGTCGTTATAACTCTCGAAATATATCATTCCTTCTTTACATACACAACAAACTCACAATCACACCAATAAATCCCTTGTACATCTTATTTACGTCACGTGTAGGGAAGCTCTCTGCCAACCCGCACTTAATAACAAATAACAGAATTAGTAAACAAATGAAATGCATTTCATTGCAAGTTGGTACTTGCAAACAGTTTTTGAAAGTCGAACCACGCTATCGCTTCAGCAAATCCCTACCGTGAGTGGTCCCGCAAGTAGAAGCGGCAAGAAACGCCCAAGGAGCTTTTTTCCTACTCACAGTTATAGAAAGCACTGATGGCTTTATGTTGAACTCGTGTCTGCTTGAGACGTGTCTTAAATAGTAACCTAGTTAACCCTTCTTCCGAGAAATGCTTGTAGCGTGAGTCTTTAATTAATAAGGAGTTTACATTTGTCCATAAAAGAGCCACCAGTTTTGTCACGTTCTGAAATTTGTTACAATCAGATTAGTCTTGCTCCTAGTATTAATGTTGTCAACTTCTTCAGAAAATATAATAACTGTATATTTCAGAAAACTTTTCCATATGAAAGAACTCGCAAAAAATACAAAGGAGACGTGCGTAAGTGTACAACTGACGTGATAAATAATATGAAATATACATAATTACAGCATTGAATGTTATCGGAGGTGGAGACAGCCGGCGGGAGCGGGTCGTTGAAATTTCCCGTTCCTAGACTATCAGTAGTCAAATACGAGCTAACTTTATCATATCAAATTTAATCTAGTATAATTCGGCACACGCTATCGCGCTATACTTCACATTCGCAATCTCGTAGCATTGATAACTGGCCCTGCCCTAGGTTAGTGACTTGACGTAAAACTATCGACACTTCTCTTAAATATAGTATAGTATATGAACAATGTCTGTCTGTCCGAATGCAATAAACTCAAAAAGTACTGCATTGATTTCGATGCAGTTTTACTTATATAAATAGTGATTGAGGAGTAATGTTTAAATGTATTTCATAAGTACGAAAATTCCTTATTAATAAATAATGGTTTATCATTTGTAAATCAAAAGTCATATTTCATAAATTGCAATATTTATAACAAGAATGACTCTTGTATTCTTGAGATTATTATTCTTACTAAATAATATATTAAACTAAAACATTCTATATTTGCGTGTACCTTTCAGCTGCCCTTGTGTACCTGTTGATAAGCTTATCAGTCTAATAACAAGTTAAAGTTAAAGTTTCAAATAATTTGCTATTATATTAAACGTTGTTATTATCACTCCTAATCTTTCTCGCATAAAAATAGCATTGTTTTATTGACTTTTAGTGATGTGCAATGTTAGAAACACCATCTCTCCCAGAGATAATTCAGCGACAAGTATTTTTTAGTAACAACAAAAAATAATCTAATCATAACAAGCTTAAAAGACATAAATCGATTTAATTTTAAAAAAATGTTTACAAAACCCTATTGCCAGTGAATAAAACGATTCATTAATTAATTCGTTATCGTTTGCTCTGATAAGGTCAACTGATTTATCGACAACGTCAACTCATCACTAGCTTCGGTGCAAGTCTTATCGCGTTTTTAATACATCGCGTAAATATTTGCAAAGCAAACATAGACGAATGTGTCTATGTGTAAATCGAAATCTTTCTAACAGAAACATCGAGTTTTCAGTTATCTGTGGGTGGTGTGCGCCTGCGACGACGTCCGCTCGCGGGTGCTCACATCAACTGTCTGTGCGTATGTACATAACTGTACGTACGCATTATACTGTATGTTAACTACAAAAAATGTTATCACGAACATAATCGTTTGAGTATCTATTTATTATTATACTTCACTTTATTGTTGTCCCCTGCCAAAGACGGTCACCGCGTTAAGTTGGTCGACAGTGGATACCACCAGGCATTACCTCGCCGTTTATCAAACGATTTTAAGTCAAACGATTAAGCTCTCTATGAAATATATTTATATATAATAGCGGACTAAATTCGCAATCGACTACGCCATAATGTTTACGGGTTTAATTGTTGGGTCTGGTGTATGTATGATTTTGTAAATTCCCTACTTGACCGATTAAAGTAATATTCATATATTGTAACTATATGTTTTGTCGACACTATGATACATAGTTAAGGTAGATTTAAACTTATTAAGATTATAAAAAACTTGTATATTTACTAACCTAAAAGATTTATATATTTCATTTACTTAATTGATGTATATCGATTTATGTTTATTGAAGATAAATGTTATGGCTTTTGTTTTAAAATGTTTCGCAGTTTTCATGGACTTCAATTAAAGAGGCGCACAACATTAAACAAACGAAATATCATAGTCGTCAGTCATATGTAACTTTCTTTGATTAAAAATAATGCTACAAAGGTACAAATAAAATGTACCACTATTTATATCAATAATAAAAACAAACGTAAACCATATCTACCTTCAAATATTAATTGATTTAATATAATTTTATTTGTGACTATCGCACTACAATAAACTAAAGTATTCGATTTGCTAGTTAACTGATGGTTCTTTAACTGTTGTTACACAATTAGATATCCTATATTCTAGATACACATGTGACGCACACATGCACACACATGCCCGTGTGTGTACTACGTCGGGTAAGAGTAGGTGACTGACCTTATAAAAATACAGAGATCGCCTTTTTCTGCCTTCAAATGATATTTATCTACACTTGTTTGTACTTCATAAAGTGCGTTTGTTTAAAGTGTTCAATTGCAAAGTAATTGCAAATTTAATATACACGCGACGAACTTTAAATATCTAGTATAGATAGCGATATATTAACGATTTGAACGGTGCCAACCCGCACACGGGATCCGTGTTCGAAACCTGCACACGGCTTTACTTTGGCAAATTTAAATTAATTACCAAATGCTTCGGTGAATGTGTATATCGTGAGGAAACCTATATATACCTACTATACCTATACCTATACCTGGGGGAGTTCTCAATATACGTGTCGGAGGACACGCATAGACTCTCGGGTCTTGACCAACGAATCGGTCGTGTCAAATTTAAATTCAAAATTATTTAATCATTTCGATATTTCGTAAATACACGACGTGACGTGACATGACGTGCTCGGAAAAAGTGCTGAAACATTAAGGATAAGAAACGACGAAATAGATTCCTCACCGCATCTTTTAAATCCACATACAAAAATTACAAAATATGAATATCCTGGGAAGTGTCCGTTGCGGCACCGTTATTTCCGAGTATCCTAGTTATTTATATATTCATACCTTTACCCTTCATGGTAACAGCCGGAGCGAGTCGTACAATTAGAAGTTAAATATCTATGTGATATATGTATATGTGCCTGAATTCAAATAGGACAGTAGTTAACTCACATGAGACAAACCTTTTTAATTATAACAAATATCTTGCTCACTGTATCTGATAGTGAGTGGCAATACCACCCAGCATAGGAAGATTGAAGATATTAAGAAAATTAAATGATTTGCGATGTATTTTACATAAAATATAATTGCCAAGACCTCGTAGCCTTAGTATAATTTATTTATCACCGAAAGTATTCATATTTAAATACTTTGCGAAGCCATCTAATTCAATATATAGTTTAATAATAAAAATTATGTAAACAAAGTCGCTACTTACTCATAAAAGCCAGTTACCAAGAAGCTATATTATGTGTGAACGACCGGGTCAAAAACCCGCGAAGGGCTCAAGGAAGAAATAATCGGTTATCTATTCGGTTTACATAATAAACTATAATGTACAATTAATTACCTCATTGCCACTCGGTACTAGGGCAGTGACTCACGACACGACTGCGATCCGATCCCGACGACTAATGCTTCTAATTCTCACTCCAATTAATAGAATTGAACAAGTTTTCCAGTTTCAAATTTACCACGAATCATCATTTCAACCCATAACTGTGTTGCCGCTAGACTTGGGTCTCCTCCCACAATGAGAAGGGTTAAGGCCAATGCCACAGTTTGCCACGCTGGCCAACTGCGGGTTGGCAGATGACATAACCATGAATACCCTTATAATTCTAAACGTTTCCCTTTTTTGAAACGTCAGTAGAAGTAAAAATCAATGATATAAATATACTTACAAAATACCTAAAACATTAAATGATTTTGATCTTGAATTTAAATTTGAATAGCCCGGCGCGGTGATCTGGAGCCAACGGCCAGATTACAGAAATCTTGAGAACTCCCAAGTGTGCAGGCCTCCTCACGATGTACTAATTCACCGAAGCAATTGGTAATGAATTTAAATTTGAAAAACTCATGCTGTATCCGGATTCTAAATCTGGTCCCATGTGCGGTTTACCAATATTAAATCGTTATTTTTAATGTATTTTGTGTAGATTCTTGATTTAAGTGACGAAGTCGGGAAAAGATCAGTCATTAACATGAATTTAACATTATTTCTGAATGACAGTAACCCTGAAATGTAAATTACTACATTGGTAGACTTTATCATTGCCACTTAAACTAATCTAAAATTATTTGAACAGCGAGCAGTTATTACGACAAACGATGCAGCCATTTCACACACAAAAAAATAATTAATTAATATTCGTACAGATTAATATCTCTGTAAAGTAACATGAACCATGAAATTGGGCTATCCCAAAAGTGAAACTGTCATTAACTGTCATTAATTTGAATATCGAATTTACCCCAAACTATTCTAATGTTAAACTTCACCCAAGACGTTACTGGATATTTTCCGTTATATTTTCAAACAACAAATTTTTTTGACGGGTTCAACAACTGTCGGCTAGAATATTAAGAAACATGTACTCTGTGTTGGCTACTGAGCTGACTTTAAGAAGTACAATGTCTCATTTGAATATTTTAGTCTCCCATTAACAGGATATAAATCTTATTTGAAAATTTTGAATCCCATTTAAAAATATACAGTACCTTTTCTATAGAATTACGGTTTTATTTGAAGTAAATCACAAACTCGTATGAAAATCGCTTAGGACTACCTAATCTAAC